>APFE030563449.1:132840-174655 GCA_000404065.3 Pinus taeda
GCCATTAGTAACTCCGTTTTTGGATCTAGTACTTTAAAGTTTGATGATGTTGTCGGTGCTATCCTTAGCGAAGAAATGCGACGGAAAAGCTCCGGTGAGACATCGGGAAATGCTTTGAGTGCAGAGTCTAGAGGAAGAAAAATGGAAAGAGGAAAGAGCTCAGTATATCGCAGTAAATCAGGGAAAGGCAGATCCAAGTCCAAATCGGGGACAGTGTGCTGCAAATGTGGAAAGAAAGGACACCTAAAGAAAGACTGTAGATCTCGGAAAGGAAAAGAAGGAGATTCACAGCAAGAAAAAAATCATGAAGCAAATGTGACAGGTGAGGTGTTACAATATGCTTTGATTCTTTCTTTTGAAAATATTACTGATTCCTGGGTGGTAGATTCAGGGGCCTCATTCCATGCCACAACTGATAAGAAATACTTTCATGACTATGTTCAAGGAGATTTTGGACAAGTTCGTTTGGGTGATGATAAACCCTGTAAAATTGTTGGAATGGGTAAGGTTCTTGTAAAACAACAGAATGGAAACCAATGGCTACTAAAGGAGGTAAAGCATGTTCCAGATCTAAAGAAAAATCTGATTTCAACAGGGCAGTTAGGCGGTGAAGGTTGTGTGACAAATTTCACAGATAAAGCTGGGAAGGTCACCAAAGGAGCCCTGGTAATAGCAAAAGGCGAAAAGGTTGGTACATTGTATTTATGCAATGGTATTTCTAACTCTGTTAATGCTTTAACTTCCAAAGGAGCAGATGCAGCATTATGGCATCATAGGCTTGGACACATGAGTGAAAAAGGAATGAAGATCCTTCACTCAAGGAATTTGTTGCCGGGTTTGAAGAATGTTGATTTGGACTTCTGTGAGAACTGCATTTATGGAAAACAGAAGAGAGTCAGATTTCTCAGAGTTGGGAAAGAAAAGAAGAATGAAAAATTGGAGCTTGTGCATACAGATGTATGGGGACCTGCTCAGGTATCATCTCTCGGTGGCTCTCGTTATTATGTTACTTTTATTGATGATGCAACTAGAAAAACTTGGATTTATTGTATTAAGAATAAATCTGATGTATTTGATACTTTTAAGAAATGGAAAGCTTTGGTTGAGATTGAGACGAGAAAGAAATTGAAGTGTCTTAGATCAGACAATGGAGGTGAATATTGCAGCAAAGAGTTTGATAAGTACTGTTCAGAGCATGGAATTCGCAGACAGAAAACAGTTCCAAGAACACCACAAGAAAATGGTGTGTCAGAAAGGATGAACAGGACAATCATGGAGCGTGCAAGGTGCATGAGATTGCATGGAGGATTGCCTTTACAGTTTTGGGCAGATGCTGTAGATACTGTTGTTTATCTAATAAACAGAGGGCCTTCAAGTTCCTTGGATGGTGGTGTTCCAGAGGAAGCATGGACAGGTAAAAAGGTAAACTACTCTATTTTAAAGCCTTTTGGTTGTGAGGCCTTTTGGGGTAAGTCCAAAAGCAAATCCAGGAGGGCTTAGGCCCAAAGTGGACAATATCATATCATTGTGGAGATATGTGGTGTCTGGAATCCTTACATTTTAAGATCTCTAACCTCAAAGTTCAATTCCAAAGTCTCCTCCATTAAACAAATGTAGGATTTGAAGAATCTCACTATTGAACAACTCCCTGGGATATTGAAAACTTATGAGATGATGAAAGGGGGTACATCAGGTATGAGAGAACCAACATTCAAATACAAAAACAAAGGGAAATAAAAATAAGAGCATAAGGAAACAGGTTATATTTCAGACAAAGAAGAGGTGAATTTTGTGAAGAAGCTCGAAGTAGGAACTGTTAGTTTCAAAGATAAGCTTCCTTTTAAATGTCTTTTTTTGTGAATTAGGTCACTATGCTGCTAAATGCACTTATAAATAAAGTCATGAGAAATGGAAGAATGCTCGAATGAAGAATGTTAAGTGAAATTTTGATGGAAGGAAATATTTTTATACTCATGAAGATATTGAATATTCTTCCAGTAATGAGGATGATGAATTAGATTAGGATTGTCAATTAATTCTAGAAATTGAAGAACAATGAGTAGATTAATTTGAGGATGTCTTTATGGATTCTCTAAAAGAAATTGATAGACTCAGGGTTATAAACAAGAATCAAGAAAATAAAATCACTATGTATAAGGAAAACATCCTTATTGAAGAAGTAAGTTAGCTAAAGATATGTCTAGAAGAAGCTAAATTAGTTGAAGAAGCTTTGAAGAAACAAGACCAAGAAGAGGAAATGGAATATGAAAGCTTATAACTTGAAATTGTGGGTCTAAGAAAGGAACTTTGGAAAAGAAAGGATCTAAATCTTAGATTTGGTAAAGGATCTGAAAATTTAGAAGAAATCAATAAAGTGCAACGTTCTCTTCTAATCAAGGTAGACCTTGGATACAATCCAAATGGTGAAACATAAAATCCTATGAAATCTTCTGAAATAGGTACAAGAAGCTACATCAACATTATAAAATGAATCAATCATCAAAATTATAGGACTCAACAAAAGAGTGAAGGATCAAATATTTCTAATGCAAAACAACCTTTCCATGAACAAAGGGAAAGCTACTCAAAAAGATATTATAATCCAAGGTATTCTCACTTCAATGGTCAATCCTTCGCTTGTCATAACTTTGGTCATAAATTAGTTCATTATGTTTCTTATAAAATGATTACGAATAGAGAAGAAAGAAAGAAACAAAATGCAATTAGGAAAAATAAATATTCTTGTAATGTTTTATCACCTCTTTAGAATGAAACTTAATATTCAAAGTTTCAATAACTTTGGTCATAAAGAAACTGAATGCAGAAGAAGGATAAAGTCATCTTATCAACATGAATAGAAGACTATACCACCCAAGGTATGGAAAAGGAAAATCACTTCCTCTGAAAATTATGGTCTAACATTGTATGTAGTAGATCAAGACAATCTATGGTACAATGACAACAAATATTCAAAGCATATGACATGTGATGGACATAAGTTTATTTCTTTTAATGAAATTAAGAAAGAAAAGAATGTGAATTTTGGTAATAGCTCACATGTTGCTATTAAAGGAAAAGGATTTGTGTTTTTAAAGAAAAGGGTCAAGGTTGAGAATGTATTATTTGTTGATGGGCTAAGAAATAACTTGTTAAGTGTTAGTCAAATGTGCGGTCAAGTGGATGGAGTTATTTTCAGATCAAAGAATTACGTGGTAAGAAACTTGGATACTAGTAGGGTTATAATCAAGGGAACAAAAGCTCCAAACAATGTCTATATCCTAGATGGCGGAAAAGAGTATTGTTTTTAAAGAAAATATGAAGAACGTTGGTTGTGGCACAAAAGGTTGGGGCACCTCATCTTTTCTCAATTATACAAATCAAGTAGGATGGGCACAATTCATGACTTACCCAACATTTATCAACCTAAAAATAGAATTTGTAAATAATTTCAATTTGGTAAGAAATCCAAAGTTCAGTTTAAAGCTAAAGAGGGTACCTCAAGTAAACCCTTGAACTTGTTCACACTCATTTATGCTTATCTATGATAAAAAATTCTCCTTGCGGTGAAACATACTTCATATAATTTATTGGAAACTTTAAAAGAATGTGTTGGATTGGTTTACTAATGTATAAACATAAGGCATTTGAAAAGTTAAAAATATTCAAGGCTCTGGTAGAAAATGATTTTGATATAAAGTCAAATGTATTATATATGATAGAGGAAGATAATTTATATCAAATGAATTTTTCAATTTTTGTGAACAATTTGGCATCAAAAGACAATTTTCCATAGCTAAAGCTCCTCAATGAAATGGAGTGGCAAAAACAATGAATATAATAGTTCAACCAATGGCACATTCCATGCTTGACAATTCAGGAACACGTCACACATCCTAGGGAGAAGTAGTAAATATAGCCGTGGATATACTTAAAAAGGCTCATGCTCAAGTAAATAGTGATAAAAATCCATATGAACTATGGTATGGTAAGCCTACAATAGTCAAACACTTTAGAATGTTTGGAAGGAAATGTTTCATAAGGAAAAATGTTGATAAGCTTGGAATGCTTGAATCTAGAGCTAATGAAGGAATTCTCCTTACATACTCTTCTAGAAGCAAAGGATATAAATGTTACAATAAAAGGATCAAAAATATTATTGAAAGTATAGATGCTGTGATTGATGAGGCATCCAAAGGTACCAAAAGGGAAGCACAAGCATATAATGAACCTCTCCCTACTCAAATCCAAGAAGTTGTAGGACAAGAATAAATAGAAGCATCAGAAGAAAGAAATGAAAATAAAAGTATGGCAAAAGAAACTCCATCAAGGTATGTTAAGAAAAAGCATCTTGAATCTCAAATATTATGTGATAAGGAAGTAGGTATACAAACTAGAAGAATTTTTTTGGAACGTCTAGTCGCTTAGCCTTAATATCCACAACTGAATGTCAAAATATGAATCAACCAAGAAAAGATGAATGTTGGATTAAGGTACTGAATGAAGAAATTGATTAAATATAAAAGAAACATACACGTGAAATGGTACCAAGGCCTCATGATAAAAAAGTAATTGGGACAAAATGGGAGTTTAAGAACAAACTAAATGAAAATGGAGAAGTAATTTGAAACAAAGCATGAATTGTATGCAAAGGATATGCTCAACATGAAGGGATAGACTTTGAAGAAACATTTGTGCCTGTAGCTAGACTTGAAGACATAAAAATGTTTATTTCCTTTTCCAGTTTTCATAACTTTAAGGTATATCAATTTTATCTTAAATATGCATTTTTAAATGGGGATCTATTAGAAGTTTTTGTTGAATAACATGAAGGATTCCATACCTAGAAATGATAATCTTGTTTTAAAACTTAAGAATTCATTATATGGGTTAAAAGAATCTCCTAATGCATGGTAATATCATCTTGACATGTATCTTTAACAACAAGGATTCAAAAAAAGATCTACAGATAGAAATTTATATATATAATTTGATAAAGACAAGATTTTGATAGACGTACTTTATGTAGATACATCAATTTGGAAGTACTGTTAAATCTATGAGTCAAGGAATTGCTTGAGTCACGCAGCGGGAATTTGAAATGTCTCTACGTGGTGAGCTAACATACCTTCTTGGTCATCAAGTTCAATAAACGAAAGAAGCTATCTTTCTTTCTCAAACAAAGTATCTCAAAGAGATTATGAAGAAATATAGAATGGAAGATTGAAAACCCGTATGCACACCAATGGTAATAGGATGCAATATTAGCCAAAACTATGAATCTTCTACCATTAGTCAACTAGAATACAGATCTATGATTGGCAGTTCGATTCATCTTACAGGTATAAGGCCAAACATTATGCATGAAGTTGGCATAGTTGGATGCTTTGAAGAAAACCCTAAGGAAACTCATCTCCAAGAAGTAAAGGGGATTCTCAAGTACCTGCAAGGAACTCAAGATTTTGGTCTATGGTATCGCAAAAATGAAGACTTTACGCTTGATGCTTACATAGATGTAGACTGGGAAGGTAATGTTGATGATCACAAAAGTACTAGTGGAGGAGCATTCTATTTTGGGACCTCGCTTACTTTCTTGGTTCAATAAGAAACAAATTTCTATTTCTTTATCAACTATTGAAGTAGAATATGTTGTTATTGCCTCTTGTTGTACACAAATTCTATGGATGATCCAAACATTAGAAGGCATTCAAGTCACATTTCCTCAACCCGTACCTATTCTTTGTGACAACACTAGTGGCATAAGTATCTCTAAAATTCCTGTCATGCACTCCAAAATGAACCACATTCCAATTCAATACGATTTTCTTAGAAAGAAAGTTCTTGAACAAAAAGTGAAATTGGAGTATGTTCGTTCAAAGGAAAAAGTTGCAGATTTATTTACCAAGCCTCTTCCACATGATTCCTTTGAATATCTTAGACAAAAATTACGTATGGTTCTTGCCTCTTCACTTTGCAAATTGTTCTAACATGCATGTCATGTTTTTGAGCTAGATAGTGGTGTACGTCTCTCAGTGATGGAGGAGTGGAACAAATTTAGGGGGGGCTTAATCAATTATGCTTCCATAAGTTATTATTGTCTTTATTGTTTTGATGTTGATTTGTTGCAGAGGTTCATGGGGGGGAATCTTCTATGCTTCTAGTAGTTCATTTTTGGCATTATGGTTTCCCGAGCATGACGATGTTTGTATATAACTGTTGATTTATGTTTGTTACCATTGTTACTACTAAAGATACGTATGTCATGTTCATTATTTCACTAGACATCAATGATGCATGGATTTCATCTGATGAAGTTTTGGTTGATATATTGCACTTGATCAATTTGGTTTGAAGATGTTAATGATGTTGTTGATTAACTCTATGATTTGTGATGTTGTTTGCAGATATGCCTTTAATGCATATAAATGCTTCTTATGGTGTTTGATATTGTATTTTGGGTACTGTGCCTCTTCCTATATGTGGAGAGAGTGTGTCGACCTTGATGACATGAGAGCTTGGTTGCAAAACTTAAGTTAGAGTTTCTTAGTGCTACTTGGAAACATTTCATATATGATTATGGCATTGGAGAGATCCATGCTACATTGTCATATCTACGTTACTTGTTGATGATGAGGATGTTCATGCCACTATCATTATGACATCTATGTTGTTGTTGTCAGATGTTTATGTTATAGATTCCCATATGGTGCATGGTGGTTACAGATGACTATCATGATCTTGCTACCTCATTACTGAGGTCATTGGTTTTGGTTTTGGTTTAGATCAAACCTACAACAATGATCACTACGAGGGAGATATTTAATTAAGATTTATTCAACTCTTTTCCCTTGATGTCAAAGGGGGAAAGAAGCTTGTGTTTGGAGTGAAGTATTGGTGTTTTGCAGGTATGGCTTGTAGATGTTTATAGGTGTATATAGACTATTGACACAGAAATACAAACAGGGTTAAGACCTTGTGTTTGGGCCCAGTGGCCAACAAGGCTCCACTATAGTCTAGCACAATGTTGACATTTTCACCTTACTTGGGAAGGGTAAGGAGTCTCATCCGAGGCATGCTACAACCTGAGTTAAATGAGGGTCGGAATTCAATATTAGGGAAAACCATCTCAAAAAATTAAGAACAAGGAAAATTAAATTATTCTTCAAAGTAATTAGATCGCAAGGATCTATACATGTTGTAACAAAAATACTACCTAAACATGTAGTGACATAAAAATTTGAATAACCAGAATAACATATGGCGGATATGCTATGATCACAACAATATTATTCATTAATATAGAGGTAAATACATTACATTAGGCTCACAACATATTACTGAACATTAGAATGCTGTCAAGAGGAATACAAGTTTATAGGAAGGAAGTCATAGAGATGTTCCGAAAGCTCCGCAACACAAGAAGAATAGCATTACCAAGAATAACTGTGACACAACCTGACAACAACAACGACAACAACCTCTTTTGATTATCCTTCATTTTTTTATCTTCTTCTTTCTTCTCTTGCACGCCAACCTAAACTACCAGTTCCTTCTCCCCTATTTAGTTGTTATCATTCTTCAACTGCTCCTACTCTTTTCCTACTCAACTATCTGCTTCTTCCCACCACTCCTCCGCAATAGCCGGTATTTTGCTAGTTTCATGTCCTTTTGTGGCTATTAGTTATGAAAATTCCCAATGACCATTTATTCCACCTGTCACTAGCTTCTTCCTCCACAAAACATCCTAATGTCACAAAAACTAAGGCCCGAACATGTCTCGACCATAGTTCATTGACTCATCTCCAAGTGAATCTTATCTTGGTGTCTTCGGTACTATTGATGTTTCTGCTAGTGATGTTGTTGGTGCTTCTGCTATTATTGCTACTGGTGCTTCCTCTAGTGCTAGTGCTGGTGCTTATTATTGGCCAGTTTCTTTAAACAAAGGCCCCAATTTAGGGACAACTGGAATGGTCTCCTTGCAGAATTGAGTATAATTATTAAGCATTTCTTTCCAAGTCTCTATGACCTTGGATACTAGCACGAGGAATTAAGTTACTATTTCAGACATCGGTTGGGATATCCATGCCATTACCACAGATGTCCACTATGTTTCAATGTCTGCACGTAGCTCCTGCAGTGTGTCAACATGTATTTCAACCGAGGGCCTGAGATCTCGAAGTATCTATTTTGTCCTAGCTGATGCATCTTCAATATATTGGATGGATACTTTCAAAGTGATCACATTTTCCCATAACTTCTCCCTTTTCTATTTTTCCTTTATGTTCATGATAACAATGAGGAGTTTATTTACTTAGCGTTAGAGTGGGTAGACCGACTAATTCTTCTTTGCTTGACTTCTTGACTAGTCGTGAACTTATTGTAGGAGGGTGTAGGCATCATTCGTGGCCTCGACAACGGATTCCTTGAGAGTAGCTACAATGATTATCTTTTGTTAAGTCTCATTGGCATATGTAGTGCTAAGTTCTGAAAATGCACTCATTGTAGCGATAAGGATTTTCTTGAGCTCTCAATTAGCTGTGATTAAATCATTGCACACAGTCTGGATATGGTTGCAAAATTCGATGAGTGTGCAAGTGGAGAAATATTCTCAAGCATTGGTTTCAACATCATAAATGGATGGCCATAGTACTAGGAATCATGAGGTCAGTTTCTCGAGCTTCTCTTGGAGTTGTTTCTTTATCATGTTCAACTATGAGAGCCAAAGTTTGTGGTTGCTTCTACGCATGGTCAAAAATTAGGTCATTATGTAGCTTTGCGACCCTATAAGTGGATTGTTTAATAAAATTGAATAGTTCAGCTGAGGGCCAACCCTGAAGATCATTTTGTTGCATGGTTAATGAATCAGGGAACTGACTCTATAGGGAATTTTCACTACTTATGGACTTGTCTGAGTGTCTGTGAGGTGATGTAGCTTATTTTGATGGTTCAACAAATGGAGGAGAGGTCTAGATTGAAACGAGGAGCGATGCAATGAAAGGAAATAGATGAAGTGGTAGTGAGATGGGGTCGATAGTGGTGCTAGGTGACTGTGTAATGATGGCCTCATGTTTAGTAGTGGATCCAACTCTAACAATAATGACATCATGAAAGTGGTGATGAATCCTCCACTCGAGACTTCCTTTGTAGACTATATAACTAAATCAACCTCCAAGTCTCTCTTTGTGCCCAACAGTGTCCCAAAGGGTAGGGTGTCTAAGAGAGTGGAAAATGTTGATGTAGTGTGTGGGTATGGGTTACATGAACTAGGTGACACAACCAAAGTGGAAGGTGGAATCTCTTCTAGTATGGGTGAGGCAATGTTGGATTAGGGCTCTTTAAGGGTGAGTTCGACAATGTGACTAACAGTGGTTGGCTTCTGCTTCTTGCCCCCAATTGAAGGTTTGGTAAAATTTTATTTACATGGTTTTGGGATGGTTGGCTTGTATTATGAATGAGGCCCTACAACCAACATTATAGAACCGAGACAGGAAGTAGCCAAGGGATTCTACTATGTTAAAATTTGAGACTCAAAAAACTTGGAAACCAAACTTGCTTATATGCTTATATTGGTGACCATCTCCTTTAAGCAGCTCATATGTTTCTTCAATTGTTTGATGACTACCTATAGGTCCTGCTCATCCATGTGATTTTTGGAATCCTCAGCTGTTTCCCCTATTATCGATTGAGGCACGATCCCATCAAAGAAATAAATTTATCTTCCTTCTTGAGTCTCCCCTGTAACTCACGGTTGCGACCCGACCTCTTTTTGGAAAGACTTGACTAATAAAATAAACTTTTGAGCCCACATCTCAAAGGTATGAGGGTGAACATAAGGTGGCCTCACCCAGGTGCTCCCGTGAGAAACACTGAACCCAATCTTTGTGTAATATTCATCAAGTAGGGACCTAGGGAACCATTCTGCAGCTCTAACTACTGCCAACATATTTATGTACCAAGCACTGAATGAATCCTCATTTATCTATTTTCTTCTTAAATCCCTTGAGGTTCTCCAAGGCACATATCTGAGGGTCAAAGGATGGTCTTCTATGATTGGAGCTAAATCTTGTCCCTCTAGTGGGAACCATTTCCACATTGCCATGGCAACAATAAGATAACCTTAAATAACATTTGTGAACCACTTGTAGACATATTCACATACTTCAACAATTCCTGGAGGAGGAAAGAACACTAGTTCAGATGGGCACCTACTGCACAATGTTTCATGATTGAAGCCGTATCCAGTGTGCACTCATTCTTGGAAAAGTGATGCATTAGCTTCCTCACAATGATGTGGAAGGTGAACTTAATTTTTGTGAAGTTTATTAGATCTATGCCCACTCCCTTTCCTCCTCTCTAGGTATCATACTTGGCATAGTAGTCTACATCTTCTAACTTCTTTACTCTTTTGGAATTAATCTGGAACAAAGTTGAAACTACATCTCCTACTATTGATAGACCTATAAGCCTTTAAATGTAAACTATAAGAATTGGGTATCACTTGTCCAGCCAGAGTGATCCTCCTTGCATTTTGTTGATCAATAATTTTGTGGATTGCATCGCTCACAGAGTCATGCCAAACACAAGAAAACTCCTCAAATTCAGTAGGGTGGATGTTGGATTCCACTGAAGTGAGCCTTGAATTTTATTGTAGCAGTGCCATCTTCTTTTGTGATTGACTCTGTTATGCAAGCAACTCACAAAATAGAAGAAAAGATAGATCAACGCTTTCAAAATCAGCCTCTTCGAGGGGGAAACATCCTTTAAATTACACAAATGAACAATTATTGGATGATAGAAATGGCTAAACCTCCTTTCTATATATAGGAGTCTAAGGGGTCACAATATAATCAAAGCCGATGTAAAAGTAATAATATAAAGGCACAACAATAGCAATAGTGAGCTTCTATGTGGCGCACTAATAATAGTATGAGGACAATAAGGGCACGATAATAATAGTAAGGGCTGCAATGATAATATTAATGGGGGAATCACTAGTATTATAGGGACATAACATGCCCCTCTCCTTTAAAAAAGTGTTGTCCTCAACAATTGAGTAGTTCTGGAGGCTTTTGTATAAAATTATCATCCTCCCATGTGGAATCTTTAGCTGGTCAGTTCTTTCACTTAATGAGATACTCCGAAATTGATCAATTTTGTAGCTATCAAGTTGTTTTTTCTGTGATGACTTCGGGTTCTAATATAATTTTTCCTTCATTTTCAAGTTCTGGAAATATTGTCTGAACTAGGAACTTCTCACCTATAACCTTCTTTAAACATAAAACATGGAAAATTGGGTGCACTCGAGAAGCTGCAGTAAGCTCCAATTTGTATGCCATAGTACCAATATTTTGCAACACCCTGTATGGACCATAATACTTTGGTGATAATTTTTTTATCCTTATTAGCTTGCTTTAGGGACATTTGTTTATATGCTTGTAGCCATAGGAATACCGAGTCACCTACATCAAAAATTCTTTTGCTATGATATTGAACTACCTGTTGTTTCATTCTATTATGTGCCATTGTGAGGTTATCCTTTAAGAGTTGGAGAACTTGTTTTCCATGCTTGATGTGATATTCCATTGCTTGAACGTTAGAATTTTCTCTTAAATATGATGTGATGGATGGTGGATGATATTCATAAAGTGCCATAAATGGGGTCATTTTTACTACAGTATGGAAGGAAGTGTTATACAACCATTCAGCTAGAGGTAACCATTTGATCCATTGTGTTTATTTATCATAAACAAAGCAATGAATATAGCCTTCTAAACATTTGTTTACTATCTCAATTTTCCCATCAAATTGAGGATGATAAGGTGAGATATGAGCTAACTAAGTACTGACACATGAAAATAATTCTATCCAAAAAATTCCAGTGAAAATGGGATCCCTGTCGCTTATAACAATCTTTGGGTTTCCATGTAGCTTCTCAATTGTTTCCATAAATGCCATAGAAATTCTAATGTATTTAAATGGATGAGATAATGAACAAAAGTGTGCATACTTAGTAAGTATATCAACTACAACCATGATGAAACTCTTTCCTTTGGACTTGATTAAACCTATGATAAAATCCATTGAAACCTCCTCCCAACATTGGCTTGGAATGGATAAAGGTTGTAATATACCTTTGATATTAATTGTTTTAACTTTATTTTGTTGGAAAACCAAACATTCCACCACAAAATTTTGAATATCCTATTTAAGGCCATTGCAAAAAATTCCTTCTTAACCCTGTGGTAAGTTTTTAAAGATCCTGAGTACCCTCCTAAGGGAGAAGTGTGCAATTCCATATGAATACTTTGTTTTAGTTATGAATTCCTACATAGGTATAAGCGATCTTTGTACCATGATGAATCATTTTTCCAGCTAGATGTATTAGATGTACTGAAATCTTGTTGTAACATTTGAATGAGTGCCTAGACTTCTTCATCACTCTTCCATTCATACCTTGCTTCATTTACCCAATCTGGTTGGATAATAGAAATGACACAAAGCAATGCTTCCACATCCTCATCCTTTCTTCATAGTGCATCGACCACAAGATTTTGATTCCCATTTTTGTAGTTGACTTCAAAGTCATAACCCAAGATATTTGTGACCCATTTTTGTTTCTCTTTTGAATATAATCTTTGTTCTAAAAGGTATTTAAGACCATCATGATTCGTTTTTACCTTGAAGTGTCTTCCCATTAGATAGGGTCACCATTTCTTAAATGCATGTAGTATTGCCAACATTTCCTTCTCATAAAAAGCTTTGTGTAAATACTTTCCTTTCATTAGACAAATTTTAAAAGTAATGGGTCTTCCTTATTGCATTAAAACAACACCAATTGCTTTTCCTGAGGCTTCACATTCCACAACAAAGGTTTTTGTGAAGTCCAACGTAGCTAAGGCTGGTGCTTGGCACATTGCTTCTTTAATATGTTTAAAGGCATTTGTTTCTTCTTGAGTCCATGAAAATGCATCTTTCTTCAAAAATGTTGTTAGAGGTGCTGCTATTGTCCCATAATCCTTAACAAGCACGCGATAATACCATGTCAACCTAAGAAATCCACGCATATGCTTTAATGATGTGGGTATTTTCCATTCATTAGTGGCTTTAATTTTGTTAGGGTCTACCTTAACACCTTCATGAGATACAATATGACATATATTCAACCACTTGTACTCCAAAGAAACATTTGGAGCTTTTTTCATATAATTGTTTCTCCTCCAATAGTTTGAGCACCCTATCAACATGTTGAACATGATCCTTCCAAGACTTCATGTAGATTAGCATATCATCAAAAAATACTAACACAAATTTTCTAAGGAAGGGTTTGAAAATGGAATTCATCAAACCTTTAAATGTAGAAGGTGCAATGGCAAGCACCAAAGGGATGACCAAAATTCCTAATGACCCTCATGAGTTCTAAACGCTATTTCTAAATGTCTTCAATATTCATTCTAATTTGATGATATCCTAAACGAAGATCCAAGTTGGTGAAGTAAATTGATCCATGGAATTCATCCAATAATTCATCAATGATAGGAATGGGAAATTTATCTTTAATAGTGAGCTTGTTGAGCTACATATAATCCTGACAAGTGCACAATGATCCGTCCTTCTTTTGTACCAATACTACTAAAGCAAGGAAATAACTTTGACTAGGTTGAATTATAGTAGCCTCTAGAATTTCTGTAAGCATACATTTAATTTCACTCTTTAGGCATATGGATATCTGTAGGGCTTGATGTTTAGAGGAACACTTCCTGGAATCAAATGAATATCATGATCATGATCATGAATAGGTGGGATACCTTTGGGAGTCTCAAATACCTTGGAATGATTGTCCAACATTGTTTGGAGATCTAGAGAAATAGATTATTTCAATGTGGGAACCTCTAGCGAATGTAATTGTGCAATTACACCTTTTTGTTCTTTCTTTATAAGCTTTGTCATTCTATTAGAGATTCTTATATTTCCCATTTTCCCTACAATACCTCTTAATTCAACTTCCTTTCCTTCCAAACAAAATTTCATGAAAATTTCTTGAAAATTGAAAGATATTGTACCCAAGGGTTGTAGCCATTGGACTCCTAGTACAACATCAACACCACTCATTGGAATGGAAAGAATTGGTCTATTCAATACATATTCTCCCATGGATATCTTGATATTATGGCATTTTATAGAGAAATTTATGGTTCCTCCACATGCAACCATCTCTTTACACTCTGGTGCTGGATATAGGAAGCAATTCAATTACTTGGCTATCTTAGAGTGAATAAAATTATGGGTATTACACGAATCAATCAACGCTATTACATTTTTGTTCTTGATATGTCATTCTACCTTAATAGCTTGAGTAGTGGTAATTCCAACCAATTCATTACAAGATATGGTCAGGTTCATTTCTTCTTTCTCTAGGGTTTGTTCCTGGTGTATATCCTCTTCTTTTGATAGTTCTTGTTCCTTTTCTTCCTCCTCTTCACAATCTATGTAAAATAATTTCTTCTCAGCACACTTGTGACCTTTAGTGTATTTGTTATCACAACTATAACAATGCCATTTTTCTCTTTTTTCTTCCAATTGTTGTGGTTTCAACCTTGTAGGTTGTGGAGAGCTAGGGGAAACAACATTTCATATTTATAGTTATGAGTGGTAGGCTTCCTTGTTGCCATAATTTTGCTTTCCAACCTGAACGCCTTTTCCAATGAAGCAGGTTCTGAAAGGTGAACCGCGTGTTGGATGATATCCTTTAAAGTCCCTACGAACATGTCATTCCTATGCTCCTATGGAATATCTTTTACCCTTATATTCAATTTTTGGAAATGTTCAATGTGCTCCATCGTTGAAACCTTCTATTTGAGATTTGTTAATTGGCTAAAACAGGTGTTTCTTTTTGTATCCTCATAATGTGCTATCATATCTTCCATAAAAATTTCCTAAGTGATAATTTGTTTACGACAGAAAAGCCACTGATACCATACTAACTGATTTGGTTCCAAGTATAAAGTTTCAATGAGTACCTTTTGTGTGTTTTGCACATTATGGAGATTGAAATATTGCTCCATCTATAGTACCCATGTGATGGTATCATTTCCATTAAACTTCCTAATATCGATATTTGGAACATGGTGGGTCTTTAATCCCACATTAGAGTCTATGAAATCATGATTGACATTTATTTTGTTCTCATCATGAGTTTCCTTTACTACCCTTTCACCATTAGTAAACATTTCCTGTAGCAACTTTGTCAAATTTGTCTTCAAATCTTCCATTTTTCCTTCCATCTTAACTTCCACGCCTTTCCTTAAACCATCCATATTAGCTTCCATGCCTTTCTTGAAATCATCCATCTTAGCTTTTTTTACTTTTTGTGAGAGTGAATTTTGTTTCAGTTACTCTCGTAATTTTAATATATCTTGTTGCATTTCTTTCTTAGGGGCATAAATTAATGATAATTATGATTCACTTTATATGAGCTCAATCTTTAATTTAATATATTTCTAAAATTTTAGTCTCCAAAGTCTGAATTCGAATTATGGTAGCCCTCTGAGTCTTCTTTCCAATGCCACAAGTCTAACCGAAATTGGATTCTCCAAGAAAGAGTTATGCCCAATCTACCAAGATGGCCTAATTATACAATATTTTAGTAGAGTGAACTTGTACGATGTTCCACATGTCATTGTTTCAACCTTTGGACCTGAAAATGATGCATAGAAAACTACAGTCCATCCCCATCCTCTTTCTGTAACTTCTGACTAAATTTCAATCCAATACTCAGAGAGAAAGTTATGATGATCTCCCCATGATCACCTATTTGGGATGTAATTCAGGAGCTTTCAGACACCCTAACTTCCTTAGATCATATCTCCAAAAATATAGCGAGACAAGATTTAAAATTTGGAGCTGAGGATCTTCAAGATTTTAGATTAGTGGTTTTTTCTTTAGCTTCTCAAACATCACATAAAAAACACTATAGAAAAAATTACACAATGACGTGTTTGGAGTAGTGAAACCCTAGAATCCAAAGCTGTAACACCAAATGTTATGTAACCAGCTCACAAAATAGAAGAAAATATATATCAACACCTTCAAAATCAGCCTTTTCGAGGGAGAAACCTCCTTTAAATTACACAAATGAGAGAATCTTAGATGATACAAATGAATAAACATCATTTCTATATATAGGAGCTTAAGGGATTACAATATAATCAAATTCAGCATAACAATAATAATATAAGGGCACAAAAATAACAATAGTGCACTTCTATGGGTCACACTAATAACAATACGGGGAAAATAAGGCAAAAATAATAACAATAAGGGTGACAATGAAAATAGTAATAGGGGAATCACTAATATTATAGGGACCTAACAAACTCTATGTAGACCTTGTACTTCATGGCTGGAAATTGTAATGAGTACAAAAGATCATTATCAACTAGTGTTGCCTTGTCATAATTGCCATAGAGTGGTTCTTTTACTGTAATTATTTCATCCAAACCAAACTCTAGAAAAAATACGATTGTCTTCATCATACTGGAGTGGTGTTGGTAAATTAAAATCACCGGGGGTTGGTAGATAATCTTTGAATGACAAAACATAGAACTAGACTGCAAATGGAGCAATTGTACCACCTTAGCTTCAAACTCTGAGGAATTCAGAATTTCGATGCAAATGAAGTAGACCATCTTGACATGATGTTCATGACAAGACCTCATAAGTAATTAATATGAAAACTTTCCTTATGCATACTCGATCTTGTTAATCCTATCGTCGACTAAGTTGGACTTGACTTGGCTAACCCAATTCTGAAAAAGGAAAGGTAGGGTTGATGGGTAATTGTCTTATCGTAATGGAAGATGTTTAGGAATTAATTATTTATATAATGGGATATATTTTATAGGAATTTGTGCTGACACTAGAATTACTGTCTAATTATTATAGAAAGTAAGCTTAACACATGTGACTCCCCCTGACAACAAGCAATAGTGGGGTGGTGGAATAAAATCCACAACTAGGACTAACTCATCAAAAGTATTGTTTGGAAACATCAAGAACTGACTTATCAGAGAAAAAAATGACTGATGCGACTAGTGATTATGCAACTAAAATACTCCTACTAACTCTTCATATATCTACATATGGTTCCCTTTCAGAGATCCAATCAATTCTCAGTAACATTGGTTGATGCGTGGAAGGGTTTTAGGTGTGCACCATTCACCCAACTTGGTAGAAATACTTCATCCAGTTTTGTGAGCCTGATAACTCTAGACTCCCTTACCTCAGTAACAAAAAACTGTTGTAGCTAGTGCATTTGTAGCTTCCCAGAAAACTTCAAGAACTTTTTGTTATATAAAAGAACAAGTTCAGTGATTGTGAAAGATTTCCTCTTGATATGTCGGTCTTTCCATGCCTTTTTCCTTTGCTTCTTAACCATTTGGTGGAAATATGCCATAAATCTTGTCTCATTAAGCTAACCACTTTTGAATTGATTCCTCCTCTGTCATTTGAGTGGCTTGGTTAACGGAAAGGCTTGGAATAGCAAACTCAACCGACACCAAAAATTATTTTCCATAAATAAGATGGAAAGGTGTATGCTTGTGTAGTCACTTGACAGTTGTGCAGTATACCCATAGGGTCACTGGCACCCCCTTGTCCCAATTATCCTCATTAGCCAAACATATCTTAGTCAAAACATTTTCTAATATCTTTTTGAAGGCCTCTACAGTACCATTGGCCTGTAGGTAGTACAAATTACTTTTGTGGTTTTGTATCATGAAATTTTGAAGGAAGCAACTATCTCACTTATGAAGTGGGTCACATGATCACTACTGAGACTCCATGGACACCCAAAACTGGATATGTACTATCAAATATGAACATGGTAGTAGTATCCGCAGTATAGTCGTTTAGATGTGCTACTTCAGCCCATCTAGTGAGGTACTTTGTTGCAGTGATTAAAGACCTCGTATGAGAGAGACGTGCCAATAGATTGGTAGGCCTTGTGAATTGATTTCCCATTTTTCAAATATCTACAGTGCACATACCTATTGTGATGGATGTTAATCTTAGTGTGATCGCCTTCCAACCCTTTAGAAAATATCACATTCTCTGGTATATTCCTTCGCGTCTTTGAAAACCGTTGGCCAACATAGTCCCACCTGTAAAACTTTCTTTGTGGTATTGTTTCCTCCAATACGACCACTAATGACTCGTGAATGACATTTCCATAGCACATCATGTCTCTCATGGTGAAGGAGGCATCTCTTCAACATGTGATCAACGCCCAATTTATACAGTTTCCTCGCGATCAATTGATAATCAAGTACTTAGATGACCTATGTCTCCTTTTTGTAGCTATTTATTCATCTCAACATTTTCCTATAGCTAGGAAGGATGCAATATCTTCTAGGCACTCTGGTACTGCTTCAATCTAGAACAAATCTTCATATGGTAGACGATCATCCTGGGATCCTCTAGTTTCTCCTGATTACGGCCATGAGAGGTGATCAGGTCCCACATTCAATCTACTAGGCTTAAAGATTACCTTCAAATTAAATTATTGAAATAACAAAAGCCACCTACAAATTATTCCTTCAAGCATATGATTGTTCACCAAGTATTTTAAAGTGGAACTGTTAGTGAAAAACTTAAATGGACCCCCCAAGAAATAGTGCCTAAATTTTTGGAGTAAATATACTGTCATAAGTGCCTCCCACTCTGCCATGGTATAGTTATTTTTGGCTGTGGATAAATTCCTATTGCAGAAGAAAATTGAGTGGTCAAGGCTCCTTTCCCATGGCTAAGCTAGAACAACCCCCAAAGAAGTTCCTAATGCATCGATGTGGAAATGGAACTATTTTTTCCAGTTGGGGTGGACTAGAATAGGTGAACATCCCAAATTTTCTGTCAGTATGTTGAGTGCAACTTTACACTCCTCTGACCACGTCAACCATTCAATCTTCATCAATAGTTTCTCCATTGGTGTAGTAAAGGAGGAATAACTACAACTAAATCTCTTGTAGTATCCGGTATGTTCCAAAGTGGCTCTGAGTTGTTTTACACTTGTGGGTGGTTCCATATTCACTATTTCAGCAACCTTGGTAGGACCTACACATACTCCTTCTTTACACACTATGTGGCCTAAGAGTTTGCCAAGTAGGATTGCAAATGTACATTTCCTCAATTTCAAAGATATTTGTAGATGTCTACATCAATCTAAAATTATCCTAAGCAGACTCGAATGTTTATTTAGAAAACTATAGACCATCTAGTCATGTATGTAGACCTCTAATAACCCATGGATGTAATCCCTAAAGGTTATATTTATACTTCTGAAGAACAATGCAACTACATTCTTGAGACCAAATGGCATAACATGATAGGGGTAGGATCCCCTTTCTATAGTCAAGATAGTTTTCTTCTTATCTTCCTTTTTTATTTTGACTTGGTGATAGCCTAAAAATTCATATGTAAATGAGCAGGCTTCATTCCATGCTGCATTATCTAGAACTTGATCACCGAATGGTGTGGGAAACAGGTCACGCACACAAGAATTTTTCAATATGTGGTGGTCAACATAGACCCTTATCTCTGTACCATCTTTCCTATTTTGTATTACAATCAGACTCACCCACTTTTCCTTGTCCACTGGAATAATAAGCCCTACTTCTAGCAACTTGTCTATCTCTTTCTTCACTTTCTCTTTGACTCTCAGGTTTAGTCTATAGGTTCGGTGCTTCACTAGATTTTCACCGAGTTTTAATATTATTTTCATCTCCCATAAGTCTACCTTGATCCATTTTAGTTCCATAATAGACAAAAGAAACAATTCTTCATATTCTCTTAGGAATTCGAAAATGTATTTTCTAGTTTGCTCATCCCAATAGTCTCCAATAGAGGCTAGTTTTGGTTTGTCGCCTGTCCTGATGTTATGCTTCCCAAAATTCAATGGGAATAAGTGGGGCTCATTGGTTACAAGTCCATCATTGATTCCCCTTTCCCCTTTAGTTTCATGGAATGACAAATGTCGTAACCTATCTAGATCATCCTCATCCAACTCTTTATCAACCTTTCCATAAGCCATTGCTTCAGGATATCGAGACTCATAGAGATGCTATAAGGTCCTATGGTTTATTCACCCCTCCATTAGATGACCTCATGTAATCAACTTGACAACTTGCAATGCCTCATTTAGCCTCTTGTCATTTTATGAGAAAGAAAAGTTGCTAACAAAATGATCAGCCAAGCTATCCCAGTTCCCCGTTCGCCCACTTATTTATTCTTGTACATACCAGGCCTTTGAAAAGGTTCCTAAGGTGTGTATGAAACCCTATACCCACAAATCCTTTGGAACTCCTTCCTGGTTCCATCTATCCTTACAATTTTCCAAGTGTTGTCGCGAGTGAGAGTCCCCTTGTACTTCGCAAAATTTTAAGGGTACTCCCCTACTTATTTGAATCTTAATTCCATTCATTTTTTCATCTTCTCCTAGTCTTGGAAGTAGTTGTGGTGAGCTCTGCACCATCTAGCTGGTGTCACTTGTAATGTGATATTTAGTAACGATATTTTATGTTCTTCAATAGAAGTTGTTTCAATCCTATTGAGAAATGAATTTGTTGAGTTTATACCATTAAAGATAGGGAAGTGGCTTACCTCAATATTAATCCATTTGACCTAACATATTGTAGTGCTAGTCTTGATCTCATATCCACTCTACTTCCATTTGTCCTAAGAGAATTTTGATACAACTTTTGAACTCTAAATACTTCACCAGATAACAGACTCTTTAGTTATTGGGTTTATATAGTCCTACCTTTTACCCATTGTTAGCCGGTAGAGTTTATATAAAATCCCTGGCTCTTTTTGATCATTTATTGGTTCTGTGAATCTTGGTCCCTATTATGGGTCTAGAGGTTGAATCACTCTAACCCCTTCTACTTCAAAAGTCATTAGTTCCTTCTCGAAGTTGATTATAACGTAATTTTCAAATGTCTAGTCTATCTTGAGAAATGCTAGATCGAGATCCTTATCTCCCATAATATCTATTAATTTGAAATACGCATGGGCATTTACCCCTGCTAAATGCACTTCTACATCCTCCAGTATCCCAATTGGAAGGATATAATACTAGTTCATCATCTACGACTAGATTGGTGAAGATGTCAATTGAGGTTTCCCTAGTGTTTCCCAAGTCTTCCTTGGTAGAATGTTGACATCGGAGCTGAGGTCCAGCATATTTTCCTTGATCTAGAATCCTACAATCTGAGCATCAATTATGAACTCTCATCCTGTTCTCTTCTTGTTCCTCTACAATCTCCTGTGTGTCTTTTGGATAAGTTAGCGGAAATAACTCCTCCTTCAACCTTCTCTTGTGGGATGGCTACTTTCAAACTTTTCCTCAACTTCTCCAACATTTGGTTATCATTCATGAACTGCAAAAATAATCTAAAGTATTCCTTGATAGGTTAGACTCTTGTGGACTATGAAAGTTATAGACTCTTAACTTTATGAGTCTATGGCTGCCGCTTCTGTGATCCTACACATTCATCCAGATTATCAAAAACTCTCGTTCCCTCCTTGTAATATTTCTCTTGATACTCAGGATCATATGCGTTCTTTACGAAGAACAAAATGATCATTGAGGGCTAGTCTATGGCTCCTCGATCAAACACAATTTTTTTTCCTCCATTTTTGGTTATATTAGTATTCAAGAGGGGGGATGTCTCTAATACCCTTGCCTGTATGTTAATTAACTTTTCTCTCTTATGCTGGTTACCCTCCTCCCATATTGCAATTAGCTCTGGGCAATCCTCTTTTGCATGTGCATTGACCCTGCACTAAGAGCACATGGTATTCTTGGTAGCAGGAAATCCCGTGAAAAATGCCATTCTTGCTCATAGTTGTAACACAAAACTGAGACTCTTCCTTCTACCCTTTCAATGCTTTCTCCTCCCCATCCTTGCCCTCCTCAAGCAGTCTCATTGACTCAGAAGGTTGAGCAGTCTAACCTATCTTTTAGAGCATCTAGTGCTCTACATTGGTTAGTGTGGTGAGTTGTGGAAGCACAAACCTGACAATGATTTTTTTAGAACATTGGAGTATTTTTTTAATACTGGGCACAAATAAGGGGAGTTCCCATACCCTCTACATACTTCACAGTACCCTAGTTCGTTGCGCCAAAGATAAAAACCTTGCGATCCTATATGTTCGACTCCCAGTGTAAGTGTAGTCCGAGGTGGTCCTCCTGGGGTAGACGTGGTATTTGCGTCTCACAACCTCAGACATTTTGTGGCAACATTACCTTCCACTAAGTAATTGTTGCACCACACCTTTCGCCTTGCCAGGCAGGCTAGTTGCAGATCCTTGAACTTATTTGTTAGACTTGAAATTTTATGTTTGAGACCCAAGATAGATGTATCATATGATGTTTTTCCCCCCATTATTCATGTTGGTATCTTGTCATAACATCTATCTTATTTGCTTGCTCGAGAGCATAATATAGTGTATCGGTCTTGTATTGTGTCAATGGTGTATGGGTGAGGGATAACAATGCTTTGATAAAGCAATCCCTTTAGTGATTCAGATCTATTAGGCAAATAAGTTTACCAATTGCATCCTTAAATATTTTCATCGGCTCCCATGTGATCTCTCCCTCCCGCTTTTTTATCTCCCACATATCTAACAACCTTGCTGATAAGTTTGGGGAATTTTTTATTCTTGTAAAAATTCTCTTTTAACATCATGCATAGTTGGGTTCTAGTGTAACTTTGAAAATTTTATGAACCACCTCAAGGCCCTTTCCTTGAGGGTGGTTTGAAATTCTATTAGCTTCACATTATCAGCAATCTAGAGGGCTCTCGAGGTGGTCTCACATAGATACTAGTGTTGCTCTATGCCTTCATTTTCCCTACTAGAGAAATCAAGATACCTTGTGAATGATACCAACAATTTTGATTAAGTATGTGCTAAAAGAAAAAAAATTTGTGATCCTGGTTGCATAAATCCTTGCAAACATGTACTACTACTATTATTCCATTGCTACTATTACTATATTTGTAATTAATGTGAACACTATGAAGTGTTATATTTTTTATAAACCTAGAAAGGAACTTGATAGGATTTTTATAGAGTATCAAGGGAAGGTTGGGGGAGACACTACCTAAACTTTGGGGAGGAAGATCATTGATCCTTCTTGATGCATCATCTTCATAAGAAATTATATGTATAACAAAATACATGTCATCCTCTAAGCCCTCCTCCAAGCCTACCTGGCCTTTTCCATCTAGCATCTCCCTCTACACTAGTGAGGGTGGATCCATATCACCTTCTGGACCCATAGTAGTTGTGTCCATCTCTACTCCTTCCACTAAAGTTCTGTCCATCCTGTCCCTTCCTTATCGATTTATCAACACCACTTATGCTTAGTGCAATCCCTCATGTTTCCCTTTAATCATCTATATGGCCCTTTCCTACCATTTCTTCACTATCTGCACTCTCCTTTATGCTCTTATATCCCTAGCCTTTCAGGAGTCATCTACAACCATCCTTCTAATAGCCTCATAGTTTCCTACTTGATAGAATTCATGCCTTTATATCCTTCCCTTAGTACTAGGTGTTTAGGTTGTCATGCTTAGACATTGGAACACCAGCAAGCCCTCTTTCACCATTAAGACTTTGATCCAAACGATTACTTATTTTAGCAACTTCCCTCACAACCTTTCTTGCAACACAACTTCAACCTATGAAAAGGACTAATGGCTTTCTGCTGCAAATTTGTTAATCTAGCATTCCATCATAGTCTGTATCTAGAAATATATTAGCCCCATCAGATTCCTATTAAGGCAATGCAGTGTAGTGAGATATGCTTGAGTCCAGTTGCAATGAGACAAGTTTTTTCCACAAGACCTCCCTTTCACCTATAATCTCCACAACCAGTTGTAATTTTCATCTCGAAATTTGCACTAGAATATCTCGTACTGATCACTTTCTGGTCCGAATATAGGATATTTTCCTTTAGTTTTAAAACAATTCAACGTTGGAGTTGAGCTTCTAAGAAAGGAACTGGTCCACCTTCTTATCCCACTAGTTTTGAAGTTCTTTTGGAAAGATCTTTGATACCATATTCCAACCCCTCTTTTTGAATTGCAGGTATCGACAACATAACCATTTGTTGTCATATCAATAGCAATAGCGCTAAGACCCTAAGTTCGACTGCAGGGGCCAATAAGGCTATAATCTAACACAACATTGACATTTTCACCTTACTTGGGAAAGGTAACGAGTCTCGCCTGAGGCATTTTGAAACGTTATTTAAATGAGTGTTGCAATTTAGTATCAAGGAAAACCATATCAAGGAATGAAGAATATGGAACATTAACTTATTATTCAAAGTAATCAGATTGCACCAGTCTATACATGTTGTAATAGAAATACAACCTAAACATGTGAATACATAAAAATTTTGAATAATTGTAACAAGGCATAGTGGATATCCTATGATCCCATAACATTATTCTTCATTAGTATAGAGGCAAATACATTACATCAATATCACAACCTATTCCTCAACATTGGAATACTATCAGGAAAAATACAAGTTTATAAGAAGACATTCACAGAGCTACTCCCCAAGATCCACAACACAGGAAGAATAGTATTACCAACAAAAATCATGACACAACTTCACAACAACAATGGAAACAACCACAACCACAATAACCTCTTCTCGGTTCTCCTTTATACCTTTTATCTTCTTCTTTCTTTCCCTACGTGCCAACTTGAGTTACCAATTCCTTCTCCCCTGCTCGACTGTCTTGATTCCTAAGTTGCTCCTGCTCTTTTTGTGCTCGGCTATCTATACTTAATGTCGCCACTCCTTCACAACTGCTATTCTTCCACTAATCTCCTATATTTCCTTGGTTTTTAGTTCTATAACTTCCAAATGGTCATTTCCACCACCTTTCATTAACTTCTCCCTCCACAAAACATCATAATTTCACAAAAACAAAGGCCCCAAAAGTGTCCAAACACCAAAGTTGTTTCCATCAAGTTCAAAGGGGGATATTGTTGGAATCATGGCTATTTTGTTGTCCTTGATGGAAACCTTCCTAACAAATATGTACTTGATGTCAACAATGTGATAACATGATTGTGGAACTAAAGTAGATAATAGGTACATATGTTACAGCTCATGTGGACAGTGGCAAATGTGAAGATTGAGAAAGTATACACAGGTCCTATGAAGAAAGGTCACGTAAATACTCAGGTCTTGTGAGGAAAAGTCATGTAAAAATTTTGAGCCATGGAAATATGGATACCAGGGGTCATTACCATGGTATTGGCCCATAGTAATTGTAGTGGCAATGGTTTTTTGATCCCGTCAACAAATACTAACAAAACTACGAGAGTGTTTACCTAAGGTATTGGCTAAGGAAAAAAATATATAAGGAGATGGAGATCAAGGTGTCAAGTGTGCAAGTAAATAGTTTATTCATGTGTAATTTGATCTGAAGCAGGTGTGCACTAGGGAGAAAGGATAAGGCTCAGATCTGATAACTATGAAAGTATAGGAAATGTTAATGAATATGCCTACTTGATTTTTTTACACTCGTAGCTAATAATGGTAGATATGCGGCTACAATGATGCACTAATTTGAATATGTGATAGTAAGGTTTGCGGAAAGGGAATTATGTTTACAGTGTAAATTTTTAGATTTGTACATAGTTTTATCATGTGTTGTTTAATAAGTTGAGATTTGTACAAGGCTGTCCCATAATATAACCACATATATACACTGTTATTCTTAATAATTTTCATGTGTATATTTTGAGTTAGATTTGTAGTGCTACTTGATGATAATTGTTGATGATGTCTGGTTTATTTTTTGTTGTCTATGAATGATGTCTTTATGATCTGTCTCTGACAATGTTGGTTAGGCTGATTAGAATATTGATTGGTAATGATGACATAGTATGATGATATATGATCGATTCAATAGTCTGTGATTAGTTTAGTACTTGCTTCAGTGAGAAGTTCAACGTTACAGTGAGCTAAATGGTTCAATGTTCAGTAATTTGAGATATGTACATAGGTTTCATGTAGATGAAGCATGTATATATGTGGGTTCTATTAGAAAAAGTGGCATATATATTTAATTTCATTTTTTCTAGTTGGGTTTTCGATTTAGTGGCTAGATGCTTCAGAGATTCTGTTGATTTAGAAATATTCAGTAGTTCAAATATGTCTTTCAACATTTGAGTTTGCGAAATGGTTTGGGATTATTGTTGGTGTTGGTCTAGTATGAATATTTAATGAAACATGGCATACAATTTGTTTATATTATTATTTTCTTGGTGGATCCAATCTTAAACATTCTAAAAAGTGGTCACAAAGAGCTGAAAGAGGGTAGGATCTCCCTTTTGGTAGGAGTTGATAAAAAAGATCAGGGGGTTGTAGCTCCCTTCCAATGGGTGTTCGAGAATGAGTGGAGGATGTAGCCTCCTGTAGGTGGGTGCCTGCGTGATTGTAATAGTCTGCTCTAGTACAAAACATAATAAAATTTTGTGTATATAATAAGAAAGAAGATAAAGAAAATGACAACAATGGTTTTCTCCATCATTGGGTTTCCACCTAAAATATCAGTGTTATATGTGTATTTCTTATGTGTTGTGATTAATATTTTCTTTACTTCATTCTAGATGGGGAATAAATTAATAACACATTAGTTAATTTAACTCTTTGACAAGAGATATGTCAAGTTAAGTTAACTGGATATATGTTGTTTGCATTCACAAGAATCGTATATATGCTAGTTGCATGAAGAACAATCACATACATAATTCAAAATAGGAAATTAAAAATTTAAGATATGAATTCACCCCCACTCTCAATATTTTTCCTAACACATCCCTCTTAGAAAAATGGATGATTTTTCCTTTTTCTTTGTTTTCTTGTCCCTTCTTGGGCCATAATTGATTTAACTGTTTATTTATAGTAAGGAGTCTAACTTCTCATGTGGTGGCTCCTCTGTATTTCCAAAATAATAATAAGTATAAAAAAAATTATTTACATTTACATTCTAATTAAAAATGTTTAATTTTCACTTTTTTGTTTTTTTAGCCACATGTGATCTTAGAAAATCATAAAACTGATTTACAATTTTACCTTGAGGTTGATTGTTAATATGCCTTTTAAAAATAAAAAATCAATGTTACAATTTGATTTCCACTATCATCAAATGTTTACTTAAAGTGTTATTCAACTACCCACTCATGCCTCAAAAAACTTTAGGCCTTACTATGTGAGCATCCTTGTTGCTTCGGCCTTCAATGATGGAACCCCCCAAAATCAAACAATTCTTAGAAATCATGACTAACATTTCATGGGCCTTACTATGTGAGCATCCTTGTTGCTTCGGCCTTCAATGATGGAACCCCCCAAAATCCAACAATTCTTAGAAATCATGACTAACATTTCATGTCTCACAGGTGGTGTTCTTTAGAAATTTCCACATAATAATCAAGCATGCATTTTAGGAAAATAGCATAATATATTTTATGCATATATCTTGCATTTCATGCTTGCATAACAATAAACATTATACATTGAAATTTTCAATTGCAATTCACATTGCAACCTTTCACCTTTCACTAGTTCTTATGTATGTGCTTTAAGAGTCCTATGTTGGGTATACGACCAAAGTCCCACATTGACTAGAAGTGGGGAGGATCATGGGTTTATAAGGATGGACAAATATCTCCATTGGTATAAGGCCTTTTGGGGGTAAGTCCAAAAGCAAATCCATGAGGGCATAGGCCCAAAGTGGACAATATCATACCATTGCGGAGATATGTGGTGTCCAAAGTCCTTACAAGTGGTATCAGAGCCATGCCCCGAAGTTAGCCAAGTGGATGAATCCTCCGAATGCCGAACGAAAGTGGTGGGCCCTGGTAATATCACGATGGGATCCGTGGATGAGCTCGGTTAGACAGGCGGTGTGCTCCGGATTCTTCATGGACGTGTCCTAGTCCCAACACGGTGAAGAGGAGTTGACCTGGGATAGAGCAAGCTCTCAAGGCAGGTGGTGTTCCATGTAAGGCGTGTGCTTCCAACGCATTGGAGTGGAGAATCCTGGTTGGTAGAGAGTGAACGGATGGATAATCGTTTGAGGGGAGGCTCGATGGTCCTTTGTTCGAGGGGAGGATTGTTGGGTATGCGACCAAAGTCCCACATTGACTAGAAGTGGGGAGGATCATGGATATATAAGGATGGACAAATATCTCCATTGGTATGAGGCCTTTTGGGGGTAAGTCCAAAAGCAAATCCATGAGGGCTTAGGCCCAAAGTGGACAATATCATACCATTGTGGAGATATGTGGTGTCCAAAGTCCTTACATCCTAGTGATGTCACCAAGTTGCCCTTAAGCTAGCCATGATTAATATTACTAACAATCTTAGTCACTATTATTCTTTATACAACCATAATGTTTACAAAATTATTTTGTTTACATAAAAAACATTTGTCACATATACTCAAGATGCAATTTAATTTTCACATGAATGTTTGAAAATACTTCAACAAAGTAAGAAGGTGTTGGTCCTGTTACAAAATTTCCATGTGTTAAGAGTGAGCATAAAAATATGGATACATCTTCCACAATATATATAAGGAAATCAAAACAAAGTTTCAATGAAGATTTTTCTCGCGACAACATTTAAGCAAAATAGGACCTTTTGATAACTATAGCCATTTTGATCCAACATAATTATCCACCACAATGGTATTTCCTTTTCATGCATGTGCCTAACCATAAGTCACTATGCGACATTAATAACTTGAATACAGTAATGCAAACATTGAAGTCAAATAATTGATTAATTAATGCGATCAAGATTATATTTATAAATGACAAAGAAGACACCACAATTCTACGTCATAATGGAGTTGATTGATTAGGTTTAAGATTTAATATCACAAAGAATATTCATATGATTTCCCAAAGGATGAAAATGAAATATTTTGTTATATGCATGATGTATATTGACTCATTTATACTAACATCATCATTAAGTCATCAACTTGTAGAATTATATGGCATGTATGAAGTTTGAAGTTTGAGCGGTCAATGTAATCAACAACACCTAGATGTTACATAATATACTGCATATGTTCCCATTATTGGATAGTACATTATTAAGCGATCAAATAATTTTTACTTCCCTCATCACACTAGTTACCATTGATGCATGTTCATATAAAAGGTCACAACTCTTTTCCTTTATAAAAGGTCACAACTCTTTTCCTTTCTCTTCTTATTAATGACATACCAATGCATTTCTATTAAATCAATCAATTTTATAAGGGAAAAATGTTATCATGATCTATTTTATTTATATTACTCAAGAATTTAAATTCATGCTTATGCATGGTTAAAAAAATATCCCCTTATGTAGCCATCATAGTTTCCTATATACTATCTAAATACACATAAAATACTATAATTGTGTATACATAATTTCATTCATATAAGGACACTATTTTCCCATTAGTAACCAAGCATCAATAACAAATACTAGTAGCAGTTTAGAAACCAATAATATACTTCAATTCAAGAAACATATTGTCACCGTGAATGACTTACATAACGCAGTTGAATCCCAAAATGATATCTAATATAATGCACTGCGTAATTCCCCCATACTTAAATTTAAAAAGAGTCAAGGGATCTCTACTTGAATGGTTCATGAGGCACAATACTTGCTAAGGTTTTGCAAATGGGGTAGCAAGCTAAGTGGGCTTGATTGTGGGGAAAACTCCACAGTTAAGCGCGCTTGAGCCAGAGGAGTTCTGGGATGGGTGACCTCCTGGGAAGTCCTGGTTACCGGGTGCAAGCCCCGGAAGTGATGATTGATGCTGTGTGATTCGTTCTCCACATTTCACTAGTTTCAATCCCACTTCTTCACCCCTGTGAGCATCACCCGATGCAATGAGTGCTAATTGAACTATTCAAAAATCATGAGAAATTAGTCATTTACGACTACCTCTCATGGAAGTGGTCATACGTGAATGACTTACTTAACGCAGTTGAATCCCAAAATGATATCTAATATATTGTCACCATTAAAGCAATAATATGAGAATGAACTATCAATAATAAATTGTTTACAACTCTAGCAATAATTTCCAACAAAAACTTAATGATGCATATTCCAATAAAGCTATTGCAATATACCTTCAAAGAGATGTCTAATAGTCTATAGAGAGATCACATAGACTTTCTAAGTATTGCAATTATAAAATTCAAAGGAGGATAGTGTAATTTACTAAATATCGAATGACACCAAATTATTGTAAATTCAATTGACATTCAAGGTAAATCCACAACAACATAGAATCAATTGTTAGCCATTAAAGTCATACTATTCATCCTTTTACGCAACAAGGACTACCACTTGAATCATTGGTTATTTTCAACATTCAAATGGTTTTTAAACTTTCTAGTAGGTTATTAATAAATTCAAGGTCAGTCCGTGCCTTCCTAGACTCTCTCATTATCACATAGTTTCCATTATCGAAAAAACAATGTTTGCATTCATTCTTTTCCAAAAACCATAAGCAATGCATTGCAATTTCAAACATTTTATTTTAAGGCATTGTTAAACATTATCAAAATAGTATGGATAAAATACTGGTAATTGATCCTAATCCAAACTATAACCATATATTGTGTGAGTATTCAATATTGTCCATAATTTAATTATAATCAAATGAAACAAAATTTGTATCTGTCTTTCGTTGACATAATGATTGAATGTTATTAGCACTATTATTCTTTAAAGCAACTGTTAGAAGAAATATGAATTTCATATTAAACGCGGTCTAATGCATATGCTTCCATGTAATTTCATTAGTATCATAACTGAGGTTCATCAAATACCATCATACTTCTACACCTTTTCATTGTTATGGAACTCAAAAGGTGTCTATGTTGCAACCGTGGCTCAAACCACACGTAACATTCCTCTATGTAAACCACACGTAACATCCCTCTATGTACCTCGTACAAAATACACAAGCATCAATTTTATTTTTTTACCACCACCTCGTACAAAATACACAAGCATCAATTTTATTTTTTTACCACCATGTAGCATAGATGAGTTACCACCTATTCTCTTACAAAATACACAAGCATCAAATTTTTTTTTTTACCACCATGTAGCATTCCATAGATGAGTGATTAGCACTATTATTCCTTAAAGCAACTGTTAGAAGAATTATGAATTTCATATAGAAGAATTATGAATTTCATATTAAACGCAGTCTAATGCATATGCTTCCATGTAATTTCATTAGTATCATAACTGAGGTTCATCAAATACCATCATACTTCTACACCTTTTCATTGTTATGGAACTCAAAAGGTGTCTATGTTGCAACTGTGGCTCAAGCCACATGTAACATCCCTCTATGTACCTCGTACAAAATACACAAACATCAATTTTATTTTTTTACCACCATGTAGCATAGATGAGTTACCACCTATTCTCTTACAAAATACACAAGCATCATTTTTTTTTTTTACCACCATGTAGCATTCCATAGATGAGTTAACATCCCTCTATGTACCTCGTACAAAATACACAAGCATCAATTTTATTTTTTTACCACCATGTAGCATAGATGAGTTACCACCTATTCTCTTACAAAATACACAAGCATCATTTTTTTTTTTTACCACCATGTAGCATTCCATAGATGAGTTACCACCTACAAGCATCATTTTTTTTTTTTACCACCATGTAGCATTCCATAAATGAGTTACCACGCATCAATTTTATTTTTTTACCACCATGTAGCATAGATGAGTTACCACCTATTCTCTTACAAAATACACAAGCATCATTTTTTCTTTTTACCACCATGTAGCACTCCATAGATGAGTTACCACCTACAAGCATCATTTTTTTTTTTACCACCATGTAGCATTCCATAAATGAGTTACCACCTATTCTTAATCTGATCATCAAATTATATAATCATAATCATTAAGTGAACTAAACATAGAAATGTAATAGTTATTTGCATAAAATAAAATCATTAGTGTTACTTGTTAACATAATGCATTCTTGTGCAACTTTGCATCATTAAAATTTTTCAATTAATGAGGTTTATTAATAACATGATGAATGATATAATCCCCAATGTCATGTAGGTTGACAATATCATGAATATAATCAATTAGGAAAACACACAAAGGAATACTAATTATACCCTTGGAAACTCAAAGGGAAAAACCAACAAATATTTATTTTTATTAAACATTTTGTCATGGAGTTCATCCCTCTTAATGGAAAAAAAGGATTCCATCCCTTCCATTGTTGATATTTTATGAAATAAAAGTAATCTTTCATTCAAGCATTGTTAACTAGGGGCCCATATATTAGATATATTGTCATGTTTTTCAAACACATTACCCAATATTTCTTAAAGAACAATGAGGATTCCATCCCTTCCATTGTTGATATTTTATGAAATAAAAGTAATCTTTCATTCAAGCATTGTTAACTAGGGGCCATATATTAGATATATTGTCATGTTTTTCAAACACATTACCCAATAGTTCTTAAAGAACAATGTCTAGTTCTTAAAGAACAATGTCTTCGTGGTCTGACTATTTATCACAATAACTTTCTTCCCCATTACCAATATGTCTTAGTAAACTAGGTTGCCCATTGTAAACTGCATTTGATGATCTTTCACTTTCCATGTAACAATACCTATATATAAGGACCTCATCCCTAACGGAAACAAAGGATTGAAAATAACTTTCTTCCCCATTACCAATATGTCTTAGTAAACTAGGTTGCCCATTGTAAACTGCATTTGATGATCTTTCACTTTCCATGTAACAATACCTATATATAAGGACCTCATCCCTAACGGAAACAAAGGATTCCATCCCTTGCATTGTTGATATTTTACGAAAGAAAAATAATCTTTCATTCACAATAACTTTCTTCCCATTACCAATATATCTTAGTAAACTAGGTTGCCTATTGTAAACTGCATTTGATGATCTTTCACTTTCCATGTAACAATACTTATATATAAGGACCTCACTGCATACAATAGTATTATTTATAATCCATCACTTTGATATTTCACTTTGCATGTAACAATAGTTATATATAGTCAATAGTATTATTTATAATCCATCACTTTGATATTTCACTTTGCATGTAACAATAGTTATATATAGTCACCTCATCGCCTACAATATAATTCATCCTTTGATCAATGTGAAAGGGATTAGTTCAGAAAACTATGGCTCAACTCATAGCAAATCATGATTTCATCCCTACAACCACTATAGTCAACAAAAGTATAACATCATGATTACTAAAATATTAATTTATGAAAACCCAAAACATTATGGTTTTTCATCCAAATATAACATGAGAGAATAGAAATCTCTCTATCTCAAATATTCTATTACTAACATTTTTATATCATAATCACTCATAATATTCTAAGAATTATATCTTTACATGAAAACACTTCCTTGCACATGCATAAATAAAGTAAATGTCATACATCATCTAACTTTTTTATTTAATAAATGCATTGCGAAATATAGAACCTTAACTATTATTGCATTTCTCATGTTCAATGCCATAATTATTATTCCAAACCCTAATATTATTGTATTTGAAAAAATTCAAAACTAAGAGTACAAATTCACAAAACAATATTAATAATTCCCACTTACTCTTCATTACCAAACCATAAGTATCAATCCACTTGTTCCTTTTAAAACAAAACCATATTTTTCAACCTGAACTATGACTATTCTTGTATTACAATGTAATAGAATATGCATATAAAACACAACTATATTTCTGGTATATGCTTATAGGAATGCATACAATAATAAAAGGATGCCTACTTATCCATATTTCACCTGCATTAAGTAAATGAATAGCAGTCATAAAATGGAAAATGCATTGATAGAGGTCACATTTTATTTATAATTATAAAAAACATAATAAACCTACTGTTGTATTGACCTATTGGCAATGTATTTACTAATGTAAAACCTCGCACAAATATATCTATATTATCTAATTTGAAGCCGCACGTGAATAACCTTTAATTCAAAACATGCATGCCCATATAATAATTTACCATGAAAAAAATAAGGGTGAAATAGAGTTTGTAAGCCAAATGGAAGTAGGGTGCAACCTTACCATAAGGAAATCTCTTTCAATGACTCCGAAAGTGCACTTTCACTAGCAAATTGCATGCTGAGTCTTTTGACCACCCATGCCAAGCCTCAATGATAACTTCTGGTTATTGGTGGCACCATTTGTAAACGAGATTCTATCTTCATCATACTGTGTCCCATTGTTCTCCACACAACCATCGACAATCTGCAATTGAGAGGCATCGTCGACAAGGTAAGCAATATTGGGAGTTGTCCGATAGGGTTGATTGAGAGAAATGAAGATAACTTGTGATGACTCGCCATCAGATTTACTGAGATGAGCTCGTACTCCATCTCATACTCATTCATATTGGCCGAAACCGCTATTGCACATGATGAGAATGGAATGTCCTAGACCTTGACAAACTCCATTATGAAAATTTCACGAACAAAAAGAAAACAGTCTGTTGTTGAACAGAGATGGAGATCGACTCACAAACCAAAAAGGCTCCCACAATAATGATAGCTGGCTCCTCAGATATATTTATAAACATTCAGTGGAAACCTCCGAGTAATTAATGCCGTGCGAAGTGAAGAAACTAAATGTGATTATCAAAATACAAAAACTGGAAACATGAAAGTTGAAAGACTTGGATTAGTTACAAACCATTCCACAACTCATTCATGGTGCTAATTATAGCACGCCAAGAGAAGAAATCATCAATCGAGTTTCTCTGCTGGTTTGCTTCTTCTTAACGTGGTTGGATGACCTTCAATTTCTTGACATTACAATGTCTGTATTCAAGCCTATATTGTCATTAATATTTTTTGTGTTATTAAAATTATAACATCCGGTCCTAGGGATTACATTTTACTTATTATATTAACAAGTAGAAATATGTCATCTTCTCTTTTGAGAGATTGAGATTTTTAGTCTAGTTTAGATTTCCAGTCACAAACTAGCCCAATACTCCATGTGTTGTCCACGAATGAATATGCATGCCTTGTTTTCAAGCAATACAAAATGCTTACCGAAAAGAAAAAACTAAATATCAATACATATTTTTAGATTTTTAGTGGTAGTCATGAGTAGAGGGTTAATATTCATCTCAAAGTTAGTTATTCCCTTTTTTTTTTTTTTTTAATTATTTTTAGTAATAATAATAATATTTATTTTTTTTGTTTGTAGTGTAAGTTTTCTAGAGATTACATTAAGCTTGAAATGTGGGTTGAGAAAAGATGGCACGGCATGTAAGTCATCAAAATCACTTGGGGATTACACCACCACAACCCTTAACATGGCTAAATTTTTGTCCACGAGTTTCGAACTAGTAACCTTCACATCACATAGTGACTTAACAATACACCCCATCATCATCTATTCTACACGCGCTAAGCTATTAAAAATAATAAAAAATCAAAATATATAAATATAATTTAATTAAATTTTATGATTTTATTTTTTTAAATTAAACCATTTAAAATAAATAAGTTCTTTATATTTATTAAATATAAAATTACTACTTAATTATTTAATTTATATAACTCCATTAACTATTACTAATCACTAATTTAAAAATGGTAATAATAATCTCACTTTTTTTTGTCATTTTTTTTTAAATAATTACTATTATCCTATCTAAAATGTGTCCACCTTTTTATTTCAAACCTTCTTTTAAATATTATTTTCATTTTCTTAGTGAGAGAAATATTATTATTGTGACTTTTATTATTTTTCCAATATTAACTCAACATTAAAAGGGAAAATAAAAAATTATTATTACTCAATTAATATTAAACATATATATATATTTAATAGGCCGTATATCTTTTCCGATTTTCTTTAGTAGATGGTTATTTGGTTTAGGATATACATTTTTAATAAAGTAAAATATTAGTTTTCACCTTTAGTTTATTCACAATCGAGTGAATTGAATAATATTATTTTAAGATATAGAAATAAATATATTAAATACCTATAAGTATTTTGGAAAAAAAATGCGGTTAAAGTAACATGTTAAATGAATATTTCTATACATTATATTAATTATTTAGTATAAAATAAATAAATAATAAAACATTATTAACAGATTTAAAATAATATATACATGATTTTATATATACTAACACAACTATAACTATATTTATTAAGATGGTTGACATATAAATTTATATCAACCACATTAATAATTATTAGATGTATCTTATTAGTTCAAAACTAATTATATATTTCTCTTTATATATATATATCTGTTACAAACCCTAAGATTAATATTAAATCCAATATTAAAAATACAGATATTATAGTCCTAATATTAAACTCTAAAATTATAAATATAATATTAAACATAATATTAGAAACCCTAATATTAAACCTTAATTTTCTAACTTGACATTATAACATTTAATAAATTGCAATGAAATGTAACATTTTAACTATCAATGTTATATATGTTTGTCACAATGAATACTTGACAAATTTTTAGAATTTTTAGACAAATGTGGCATTCAACCATGGTGTAGATGAAGATTGTCTTGAAATGAAAAGAAATCATGCGAAAATATTGTCAACAATGGTAAACCATTATGATTCATCGTCAACCATAGTCACCATGGTTTCCATGGTTAACAATGATTGACAGTGACTACGACAATGGTTTACCATTGTTGACAACAATTAACCATGGTTGATTTTCGTATTAAGACAATCCTTGTCTAGGAATATGCACCCTTAGATTAGTAAACCCAAGAGATTAATATTATAAACCCAAGGTATGTAAACACTAAGGTAAATATTATAAACCGTAAAATAAACATGGTCAAATTTGTTTTTCCATGGCCAATTTTCATATTTAGCTAATGGTTTACCATTGTTGACAACAATTAACCATGCTTGATTTTCATATTAAGACAATCCTTGTCTAGGAATATGCACCCTTAGATTAGTAAACCCAAGAGATTAATATTATAAACCCAAGGTATGTAAACACTAAGGTAAATATTATAAACCGTAAAATAAACATGGTTAAATTTGTTTTTCCATGGCCAATTTTCATATTTAGCTAATCTCTGTCACAATACACCATCATACACCATCATTGACAATGGTTAATCATGGTTTATTTTCATGTTGAGACAATCTTTGACATAATGTAACATTAGACCATGGCTGACCATGATTACGACGGTTGATGATGGTTGATAATGGCTTACCATTGCGGAAAATGTTTCACCATCATTGACAATGGCTAATCATGGTTGATTTTCATGTTGAGAAAATCTTTGACATAATGTAACATTAGACCATGGCTAACCATGATTACGATGGTTGATGATGGTTGATAATGGCTTACCATTGCAGAAAATGTTTTACCATTGTTGATGATGATGGTTGATAATGGCTTACCATTGTGGAAAATGGTTTACCATTGTTGACAACAATTAACCGTGCTTGATTTTCATATTAAGACAATCCTTGTCTTGGAATATGCACCCTTAATTAGTAAACCCAAGAGATTAATATTATAAACCCAAGGTATGTAAACACTAAGTTAAATATTATAAACCGTAAAATAAACATGGTTAAATTTGTTTTTCCATGGCCAATTTCCATATTTAGAATATGCACCCTTAATTAATAAACCCAAGAGATTAATATTATAAACCCAAGGTATGTAGACACTAAGGTAAATATTATAAACCTTAAAATAAGCCTGGTTAAATTTGTTTTTCCATGGCCAATTTTCATATTTAGCTAATCTCTGTCACAATGCACCATCATTGACAATGGTTAATCATGGTTGATTTTCATGTTGAGACAATCTTTGACATAATGTAACATTAAACCATGGTTGACCATGATTACGACGATTGATGATGGTTGATAATGGCTTACCATTGCGGAAAATGTTTTACCATTGTTGATGATGATGGTTGATAATGGCTTACCATTGTGGAAAATGTTTTACCATTGTTGATGATGGGTTACGATGGTTGAAAATGGTTGATTTCCATATAGAGACAATATTTGTCATGATGTGAACCCAACAAATTTATATTAAACCCAAGGATTAACATTATATACCTTATGAATAATATTGTATCATAGATATATGAACCCTTGGATTAATAAACCTAATAGATTTCATATTATAAAGCCACAGAATAATATTAAACCCAAGGGAAAAATATTACAAAACCAAGGTAAATAAGTCTTGAGATAAATATTATAAACCTTAAAATAAACACAATTGACTTTGGTTTACCAAGGTTGATTTTGATATTGAGATACTCTTCGGACCATGGTTGGTTTTCATATTAAGACAATCTTTGGAACAATGTGACATTAGAAAATGGTTAACCATGATTGGTCATGGTCGACGATGATTGACAAAATGGTTTACATTATTGGCCATGGTTGACGATGGTTGGCAAGGATTCATTTTCATACTAAACCATTCTTATAAATCCAAGGGATTTATATTAAACCTAAGGATTAATATTATAAACCCTATGAATAAAGCCAACAATTTAACATTGTTGAAGATGGTTGACTATGGTTGACCATGGTTGATTTTGATTTTCATATTGAGACCATCTTTGTCATAATGTGATGTTGGACCACAATTTACCATGATTATAAACCAAAAGGATTTATATTAAACCCTATGAATAATATTTGAAACCCTATGAGTAATATTATACCCTTTGTATATGAACACTTCGAGTAATAAACCAAGAGATTGATATTATAAAGCCAAGGGAGTTATAAGCCCAAGGTGTTAATACTAAAATACCAAGGGATTTGAGTAAAAATAAACCCAAGGGATTAATATTATAAACCTAAGGTAAATAAACACTAGGATAAATATTATAAACCTTAGAATTATCTATAAACCTTAGAATTATCATGGTTGACAATGGTCAACCCAAGTGAGTAATATTAAAACCTATAAATCTAAGGTAAATAAACCCTAAGAGAAATATTGTAAACCTTAGAATTATCATGGTTACAATTGTTGATTTTCATATTCAAACAATCCTTCTCACAATGTGACATTGCAACATGTTTGAACATGATTGAACATGGCTGACTGTGGTTGATTTTCATATGCAAACAATCTTTCTCGCAATGTGACGTTGCAACATGCTTGAGCATGGTTAACCATGGTTGATTTTCATATCAAGATAATCTTTTCTCACAATTCAATGTTGAACCCTCGTTGATTTTCATATTGAGAAATTATTTGTCACAATGTGTTGTTAGACCATAGTTGACCATGACTATAAACCAAGGGGATTTGTATTAAACCGTGGTTGATTTTCATATCAAGACAATCTTTTCTCACAATTCAATTTTGAACCCTCGTTGATTTTCATATTGAGAAAATATTTGTCACAATGTGTTGTTGGACCATGGTTGACCATGAACCAAGGGGATTTGTATTAGACCGTGGTTGATTTTCATATTCAGAGAATCTTTTGTCACAATGCAATCTTGAACAATGATTGATTTTCATATTGAGAAAATATTTGTCACGATGTGTTATTAGACCATGGGACCATGGTTGACCATGATTATAAACCAAGGGGTTTTGTATTATACCATGTTTGATTTTTATATTGAGACAATCTTTATCACAATGTGGCATTGGACCATGGTTTAGCATTATTCACGATAATTATAAAGCGAAGAGATTTTTATTAAACGATTACTATTATAAACCTTATAAATAATATTATACCCTACATTGGCATTATAAATCAAAGGAGAACATAAACCAAAGTAAACCTTATAAATAATATTATACTCTACATTGACATTATAAACCTAAGGTATATAAATCCTAAAACAAATATTATAAACCCTAATATACATGGTTGACTAAAATAGACTACGGTTCACCATGGTTAGGAGTAATATTAAACCCTAGGATTAATTTTATAAACCTTATAAATAATATTATACCCTAGATTGACATTAGAAACCAAAGGGGATAATAAACCAAAGGGATTAATTCTAAAACCTAAGGGAATAATATTAAACCCAAGGGATTCATATTACAAACCTAAGGTATATAATTCCTCAAATAAATATTATAAACCCTATAATAGACATGGTTGACTAAAATAAATATGGTTGAATATGGTTCACCATGGTTGTGAGTAATATTAAACCTAACTTTGAATATTATCAACCCATTTTTATTAATTAAATTCATGGGATTTATAAACCCCTTCCCTTCATTTTCTAGTCTACCAAAATACCTCATAAGGCCATCTCCTATCCCCTCACTCCTAAATCACTCTTACTCATACCCTTTATCACTTTTCCTGGAGTGTACAACCTCAAACCTTGCAAACATGGATAGAAAGAGATGATATTATAAACTCAAGGGAATAAAAACCCAAAACATTGATATTATAAACCCATGGGGTTAATACTAAAATTCTGAGTGATTACAAGGGCTTAATATTATAAACCCAAGGTAAGTAGACCCTAAGATAAATGTTATAAATATGGTTGACTATGGTTCACCATGGTTAGGAGTAATATTAAACCCTAGGATTAATATTATAAACCTTATAAATAATATTATACCCTAGAATGACACTATAAATCAAAGGGGATCATAAACCAAAGGGATTAATTCTAAAACCTAAGGGAATAATATTCAACCCAAGGGATTCATATTACAAACCTAGGGTATATAATTCCTCAAATAAATATTATAAACCCTATAATAGACATGGTTGACTAAAATAAATATGGTTGAATATGGTTCACCATGGTTGTGAGTAATTTTAAACCTAACTTTGAATATTATCAACCCATTTGTATTAATTAAATTCATGGGATTTATAAACCCCTTCCATTCATTTTCTAGTCTACCAAAATACCTCATAAGACCATCTCCTATCCCCTCACTCCTAAATCACTCTTACTCATACCCTTTATCACTTTTCTTGGAGTGTACAACCTCAAACCTTGCAAACATGGATAGAAAGAGATGATATTATAAACTCAAGGGACCAAAAACCCAAAAGATTGATATTATAAACCCATGGGGTTAATACTAAAATCCTGAGTGATTACAAAGGCTTAATATTATAAACCCAAGGTAAGTAGACCCTAAGATAAATATTATAAACCATAACAGAAACATGGTTGACTATGGTTTACCAACTTTGATTTTCATATTGAGATAATCTTTGTCATAATGTGACATTGGACCATGGTTAATTTTCATATTGAGACAATCTTTGTCACAATGTGACATTGGACACTGGTTAATCATGATTGGCCATGGTTGACGACAATTGACAATGGTTTAGCATTATGGTTGATGACAATTGACAATGGTTTAGCATTATGGTTAATCATGATTGGCCATGGTTGATGACAATTGACAATGGTTTAGCATTATGGTTGATGACAATTGACAATGGTTTAGCATTATGGTTGACAACGATTCATTTTCATATTGAAACAATGTGACAATGTGACGTCGGACCATTATGGACCATAATTGACTAAAGTTAATCATTATTATAAACCCAAAAAATTTATATTGAAACAATCTTATCCACCATAAAGAAATTTATATTAAAC
>APFE030563449.1:175957-188240 GCA_000404065.3 Pinus taeda
AAAATAATATATATTGCAGTATGATTTTAAGTATATTATTACTATTATTATTTTATGTAAATGAGAATTTAATAACTTAACATCACCTCTTTGAGCTATAAATTACCACAGTGAAATCTCTAAAGTGGACACAATATTTTCTTTTTAAATATGTATTAAGTTCATTTTGCTTTCTCAATGATTTCAGTTTCTATACATTGTTCGTACTCCAAAGTTATATTACGATTCAATTTCGATTCAATTTCATGTAGTCTTAAAATTTCACTGTCTCTCAAAGTGGTTAGAAACAACTCAATCCATTCTAATATATCCTTATACCTTTTCTCTCTCTTTTTCTCTTTTTATATTTAATTACCCAGGCCACACATGAATTGATTTAAAATATTTGTATTTATTGTAGAATTGTGATCTATGACAAGTATATGATACCGGTTGTTCTTGTCTCTTGGTTTAGTCTAGTCAAATATAGCATTTTCCTAATCAAATATTGTAATTGGAAGATGTTCTTTCTCTATTTAACATGCAGCCATAATCTCTTTGTCAAATATAGCCATTAAATCTTCTCTCTATTTAACATGCAGCCATAATCTACTTCTCACTTGTGATTTACCTCAAAACCCCTGAAAACCCCTATCATATATTTGTATTCATTATCAATAAAATAATTCACCATTTTCTTTTGTAATTTTGGAATTATTGAATAACTATTCTAATACTGTCCGCAAGGGTTTTTTTGGCACATCCATAGATCTAAATACTTGACCTGTGCTTTGAGTCGTGTACCATATAAATGACAACGATTACTCTACTCCGGGCTAGCTCTAATCCTTAGAGACCCGGCCATCTTTGGCATAAATATGATTCATATCGAAAGGAAAGATCATTTCAGTGTTTATTGTCGTAGAGTTGGTTTAATAATGTGTATTCACTCACTCTTAATTTATAAATTTACTCACGCCACTTCAATCATTCGTAGTATGTGATTTTTTTTATATATCTTGAGTTATCCTACCACCAAATAAAGATCATTTCAGTGTTTATTGTCGTAGACTTGAGGTTTAATAATGTGTATTCACTCACTCTTAATTTATAAATTTACTCACGCCACTTCAATTATTCGTAGTATGTGATTTTTTTTTATATATCTTGGGTTATCCTACCACCAAATACAAAGCCATGTCATTTCAAACACATGCAAATATGAAAGGTGGTGCATACAGTAGTTCCTTCATGGCATTGGTGTTACCTGTCATTTTTAACGATCAATCTTCAATCGTTGATTAGCTAGGTGGCGGTTAGCTAACAACCCTACCCCAGTATCCCAAGTAGCTCTCAATGTTCCGAAAACTTCTTGGAGAAAAATCACTCTGCAAGTCCTCTAGTTCTCCTGCAAACCCTTGGAATTCGATGAAGATTGAGCACATTGAGAGCGGTGAGACTCTAGATTCATTAATGAGCTTCTTCTACAGTACCAAGGTGCTCAATATACTCTCTGTGGTAAACTTGCTGGTTTTCCTTCAGAAAATTATCTTCAACCTGACACTGTTATTTTGTCGTTTATCTGTGAGTTTCTCTCTGGTCATCGTGAAAGGAGGATTTTAATTCTTGTGCTGATATTGGGTTGGCAGGAAAGCTACTCCATTCACTTGAGGGTTCAACATTCGGCACTACTATTTGAGTCATAACTTCAGGGTTCTGTCCGACTACTTCGAGGACTATTATAGTTAGTCAGCGTGGTAAGATAATTCATACAAGTTATTTTTAAAGAAAACCGCTCATTCCGGCAATGACTCCTCTAGCTTTTCTCACTATATTTCCCACTTGTGTTAGGAACACAAGTGTTGATGGGGACCGTTCTCTTCCATTTTTCATAGGCATAGAAAGGTAAATTTTCACTGATTTTTTTTCATTTTTCACAGAAGGGTCCAACTCCGGTAACAAGTTCTTATACACCTTATTTTTATTTGATAATAGGTTATGACTCTACATCCTCGTGAAATCATGCAGAGTGCTATAATAATTACTAAACCCTAGCTTATTTAGGGTTAGGCCTCGTTCCAAACTCATCTCATTTTTACTTTAGGCCGCTAGGAAATTATTGGATTGTTCTTTAAAACAATAGGCGGTGTGCCTCCTTTATATTTAATTAACTCACATGAGGCAGTTATTTTTTCATGTTGAAAATGAGTTACTAGAAGGTTTGATTCTTCAAAGACCGTGCGAACCAACTGTTTATCATATGAATGTTTTTATTTGGTTTATAAGACTATTCATGGCATCTCGTCATGGAATGTGATTCTTGAGTTCAATCCTGTATGCTCACATAAAAAACATAAAAATCGACGCTCCATATATATATATAAGTGTCAAACATTAAAAGATTGGTGACAATTCCGAGAAAGCCGAGGTGACAAGCTTATGTGGTGGTTGGCATGAGTTCAAATTTTCATGCGCTTTTATTTGGTTAGGGTTTTAGGTAAGGTTTTTAATGGGTAATTAATTCTCCTTCGTCTTGAGGTGGTCTTGGTTTGTGTGACACGGCTCTATGGCGTAGTGTGTTGTGGTTGAGTTGGTCATGTTTTTATTGGTTTTGGTTCTGCTCCGCTGCATTCTTACCGGGTTCGTTATGCAATGAAAGGATGGCACTCTGTCTCCGACTGTCCTTTGGGTCCTTCTTCGACACTCATCCTTTGTTGTCATTTTGTTAACTGTGTGATGGTGTTTCGATGGATGTGATGATTGCTTCTTGAATGGTTTTTTGAGGAGGTTTTGGGCTTTGTGGTCACCCTGGGTATGCCTTGCCTTCTCTATACTTGTTCACCGATATTTGATTTTACTAGGTTGACAACACTATTTTTAACTGTTTCACTGGTTGCATTGTTTTATGAGGCCCTCTTCTCAAATCTCCCGGTAATGACTTGACCACTTCTACTCGACATAATTCCTCTGCCTCGGTTTCAATTCTCCGTTTACTTTTACTTTTGCTGGCAACTTTTCTCCTGGCGATCAGATGGTGGTCTTGTGGCTCTATGGCCGTGGTTTATGCTCTATTGGGTCTTGATATTTGCTAGCCCTCTAGTCGTTGGTTGCACTTTGTTGTGTCTCGGCTTTCCTTGGCTTTGGTGCCATTGGCTATGCTCTATTGGTCATAGTTTTGTGGCTCCTTTATGGAGCTCGGCTTCCTCTTGAGGTATCCAATGTAGGTATTCATCCCACCCTCTCTTTATTCTTTATCATGGGTTTATCGTTATGCTCCCTCACTAATTCTCTGTTTTTCTGTGCAGGTACTTGACCCTCGTCATGGTGGTTGCAAGGGTTTGGTTTTTGGGGAAAATGTTGGTGTCTTCATCGTTGTGGTTCGGCTTTACAAACCACGTAAGGTCTTTCTTGTTTACACTTTGCAGTCATATATATTTTGTTGGTAGCAATTAGGCTATGCCTTTGTCTTTTCTTGATCTTAGTTAGTCTGTCAATAAGTGGCCTCCTGTGCACCGTGTCCACTACTGTAAGTTTTGTTTATGATTTTGGGAAAGAGTTTATATATCCCATCTCTCGTTGTTGCTAATGGTTCAGTCTCTGCTCAGTTTGGTTTGTTCTGGGTTGTGTGGAACTCTCCTTGGCCTTTGTTGATAGTATGAGGACTGTTATGGATGGTTTTTGAAGACTCTGTGCTTTGGACCTACATGGGGTTACATAATGCTATTTCTCTGTGCTAACATGGACTTTGATAAATGTTTACACACACACACATATATTGTAAATTTTCACTATTAAATCAATAACATGCTTTTGTGAAATACATGGATGGTTTCTTCTTCTGTGTTTGGCTCCTTTAGCTTGATGGGCAATTTGATTAACATTCATTCAATTTTGTCATTAATTTCTGTGCACAGTACATAATTCTTGTCATTTATGGAAAACAATAATGGATACTTGTAAGCTTCAATTCACTTTTTAAAAATATATTTCAAAGCTAGGCTCTTTGATCTCTTTTCTTCTGGATGGCAGCAACCCCACCTTTGTCTTTCGTTTGCCTATTTAAGTTGCTAGTTGCCTCATTTTTTCGAGGAAATACCTACAGTTACAATGTAGTTACATTTGATTGTTTGCTAACTTATTTAAAAATAATTTCTAATCTAACTACTGTTCAAATTAAAGGAAAACATTGGTTGTGACAACTTTCTTTTAAACATAAAATAAAATTAAACTAAAAGTGAATTTAATTTTAATAGCCTATCCAGCTATCACCTCCCTAATTGGATGCTCCTAGATCAGGCTCCCAGGGCGAATGAATCTCATGGCTCTTGTCCATGAGCTCTTCAATCAAATACCCAACGCTTTGAATATGTCTGACATCCAACTAGGAACTGTCCTCAACTAGATGGTTATTCTATTTAACCAAGTATTGTAAGTACTCCTCTCATGCCCCATGTGTATTCTATTGAATTGTTCTTCACATTAGTAGTAATGTAAGGGTATAGGTCTTCCACATTAAAAATGGGTGAGATCCCGATACTGGGGGTAGCTTCAGTTCATATGCGTCGGCAGAGAACTTTCGTAGTATCCAGCAAGAACCTATTTTTTTTAGTTTGAGCTTGTTATATTCCCCTTTAGGAAACTTCTCTTTCCATAGATTTGCCAATACCAGGTCTCCTACATTAAATTGTACTTCCCATTGTTTTAAGTCTGCCTTCTCTTTATATCTTTGGTTGTTATCCTACAATTTAGTTTTCACCTATTCATGAATTTGGTTGATCACCTATGTCAAATCTTTACCATCAACACTGCTTTGTTCCAACTGACCCAAATCCCACAACTCGTGCAAACCATGGGGGTGTATTCTGTATAGGATATGGAAAGGACTTATGCTCGTACTCCTGTTAGGTGAATGATTATAAGCGAACTCTTCTTGTGTGAGTACGCGATCCCAATGTTGTTAATTTTCACCAACCACACTATGTAGCAGATTCCTCAGACTTCGGTTCACTACCTCAATCTATCCATCACGCTGTGGATGATAGGTTGAGCTAAAATTTATTTTAGTATCTAACTTCTTCCACAAATTCCACCAAAAATGACCCATGATCTTCACATCACTATTTGAAATAATAGACTTTGGCAATCCTTGTAGTCTGACAATTTTTGTGAAGAACAAGTGGGCTACATTCATGGCATCACTGGCCTTTTTAGAGGGAATAAAATGCACCATCTTATTAAAGTGATCCACTACTACCATGATTGAATCATACCCTTTCTATGTCCTTGGAAATCCTATGACAATGTCTAAACTGATTTAGTCCCATGGTCTTTCCAGAATAGGTAGGGGCGTATATAATCTCGTATTTTGACTGTGTCCCTTTGCCAGTTGACACATCTTACATCTAGCCACATATCTTTGTGCGTCTCACCGCATCTTCGGCCAATAATAGAAGTGACTTACTTTGTCCAAAGCCTTGTCTATTCCAAAATGTCTATCTAGACCCCCACTATGTTTCTCTTGAATTATGTTTTCTCTCATTGAAAATTTTAGGATACACAATTGTCCTCCCCGAACAATAATCCTTCCTATATATTATAGTCTAGCCACAAACTGTTGTCCCTCAACATCGGAATCTGGCAAGCTTCATATTCTTCCTTAAATTCCGCATCTATTTCATAGAGATCCTTGAGATGCTCAAAGCCTAACACCTACACTCTTCTTTCCTATAAATCAATCTCCTCCTGCTTAACGCATCTACCACTTTGTTGGCTTGTCCACTGATGTGTTTCAACACAAATGTAAAAATCTGGAGGTATTCAACCCACTTCGCATGTTTATGGTTTAGCTTATGCTATTGCATGACATGTTGCAAAGCAGAATTGTTCAAAAACAAAACAAATTCATTTCCCATTAAGTAATGTCTCCAATATTTCAGCGCTTGTACCACTGCATAAACCTCCTTGTCGTAGGACGTATATTTCTATCTACTCTCCTTCAACTTCTCACTGAAATAGGCCACTGGTTTGTCCTCTTGGCCGAGTACTACCCCAATGGTTGTCCCACTGACATCATAATGAACTTGAAGAAGTTTGTTGAAATCTGGTAACCTCAAAATGGATCTTTTGATGATCTTCTTTTCCAGCAGTTGAAAACTCTTTTCAGCCAACTCCATCCAATGAAAAGGTTGATTTGATTTTGTAACGGTATCCACCATGGGTGCACAAATCCCATTGAAATCTTTTATAAATTTCCAATAAAAAGTCGCCAACCCATGAAAACTCCGTACTTCAAATAAACCCTTGGGGGATCACCAGCTAACTATGGCAACAACTTTTTCCGGATCCATTTTTAATTTGTTTTTTGAAATCTCGAACCCAAAATAAATTAACTTCTCCTTAGAAAACGTACACTTTTTCAAATTTAACATCAACTTATTCTGCTGCAATTTTGCCAAGACACACCTGACATGTCAAAAATGCTCTTCCCTTCTCTTCCTAAAAATAAGGATATCATCTAAATACACAATCATGAATGTTTCAACATATTCCTTCAAAATCTCATTCATCAAGAACATGAATGTATTGGGTGCATTGGTCAATCTAAATTGCATGACTAGCCATTCATACAAGCCTTCATTGGTCTTGAAAGCGATCTTCCACTCATCTCCTGCTCGAATCTGAATCTAATGATATCCGCTTTTTAAACTAATCTTCGAAAAATATGTCACTCCACTCAAACAATCCATCATATCATCCATCCGTGGTAAGGGAAACCTGTACATGATGGTAATCTTATTTATTGCTCGAGAATCACTACACATTTGCCACTCTCCTCCTTTCTTTGGAGCTAAGACTGTTGGAACCCCACAAGGAATTAAACTCTCTCGATTCAACCCTTTGTCCAACAACTCCTGTACCTACTTCTTAATCTCCTCATTTTCCTTAGGACTCATTCAATAAGTAGCTTTGTTTGGTAAACTAGCCCCTGGAATGAAATCAATATGGTGATTGATACTCCTTCTTGGTGGTAATTTATCTGGTAAATCGTCCACTACAATGTCACTAAACTCTTGTAGCATATCTTGTATCTCCTCAGGCAAATCAGTAATCTCAGTGTGGATTAACATTGTTGCTGGCCTTCGTACAATTTCAAACTTTATTTCATCATCTCCAATCTATTGTAGGAACTCTTTTCCTCCTAACAATAATGCTTTTGTTCCACTGTTTTCTGTTGTATCCTCCTCTTTCATGCGTACCAACATATGCTTGAACCCATCTTTTGCAAACTTATAACAGTTTGTCTTCCCATCATGGACTACTTTCTTGCCATACTACCTTGGTTTGCCCAATAGCATATGGCACACATCCATCGGCATAATATCACAAGTTACCTTATCCTTATACCTACCAATATGGAACTCTACTTCACACTGCTCATCAACCAACATTTGATGTCCTTTTTGTAACCAAGACACCCAATATGGGGTTAGGTGCTTCAATCCTTTTAAACCCAGTTTCTCTACCATTTCAGTGACTACCACGTTGTTAGTGCTTCCACTATCAATAATCAATTTACAACATTTCCCATGTGATTTACACATAATTGGGAAGAGTGCTTTCTGCTGTGTCTGGTTAGCTAATTCTTTAGTTGGTTTTAACAATACCTTGTTCAACACCAAGGCCTCTCCTGTCTCAAACATGTTCTCCACTTCTTTAGGTTGTGCCTCAACTTCCTCCGCTGAGCAACATATGCTCCCCTTTGTCTTGCTTGATCAATTTTACGACATTCAAAAGACCGGTGTCCCCAGTTGTGACACTTGTAACACTGATAGAAATTTTCTCTACCTTTTCCATTACCTCTTCCTCGGTGGTAAGGCCTTCCTCCTCTAGTGTTACCTTATTTATCAGTTGGTCGTGCAGTTTTTGAATTGATGCCTTCTTCATTGCTGTTGGTATTTCTGCATCTGCCAAAAGACTATCCTCTTCCTCGGCTAGATCCACATCCTCTTCTAGCATTCTCCTTCCTAGTGATCTTCTCTTCTACTTTTAAAGAACTTTGATAGGTGTCCTCTATGGACTTGGGGAAGAGAATACTAATCTAATCTAGTATCTCCATTCGTAATCCATTCACAAACCTCACTGTCTTTTATGGGGTATCTTCAACATAACTTGCTCGCTGATTCACTCTATAGAATTCTTTTGTATATTCCTTCATAGTCATTTCCCTTTGTTTCAAGTTTTGTACTTGTCTATATAGAGAAATCTAATAGTCTTTGGGTAAAAACTTACTTTTCATCTTGGTGATCATTTTGTTCCATTTTTTAATTGGTGACTTATTTGATCTTCTCCATTTTACCTGCATGTTGTACTATCATAGTGCTGCATGTCCCTTCAGTTTGGTGGTTGCAAAACTTACCTTCTTATCCTCACTGATTTCTTCACATTCAAATAATTTATCCAACTCACTAATCTAGTCCAACAATACTTCTATAGATAAACTGCCATCATAGTTCGAAAGCTCTGGCTTCGTTTTGCTTATGGCTAACAAAACAGACCTCTATAATTTTATCTCTGGCCCTTCCTCATAAAATCCATCAATCATAGTTGCAACTTCTTCTTCATTGTCGTCACCACCGTCTGGATCCCTACGCTTCCCTCGTTCTACTGCTACCAATCTAGAACTTAGGATCCTGAATTCTTCACAAAATCCTTCATCGCCTACTGTCCAAATAGCTCTACCTTGACCTCTACTTCCTACTTCCATATTTTTTCTTCCTTAAGGAAAGAAATTTGTCTAATACCAAAAATTTGGTGACAATCCCCAAGACGTCGAACTGCCAAGTGTACGTCGCAGTTGGCCTGCATTCAACTTTCCCACACTCGTATTTGCTTGGAATTTTAGGTAAGGTTTTAATGGGCAATTAATTCTCCTCCATCTCATGGTGGTCTTAATCTTTTTCACACATCTCTATGGTGCGGTTTGTTGTGGTTGAGTTGGTTATGTTTATGTTGGTTTTTGGTTTTGCTCCCCTTCGTTCTTACCTGGTTCGTTCTACAAGGAAAGGATGGCGATATGCCTCCCATTGTCTTCTGGGCCGTTCTTTGGCTCAGGCCCTCTGTCATTTTGTTAACTGTATGATGGTGTTTCGTTGGACATGATAGTTGCTTCTTGCATGGTTTTTTGAGGAGGTTTTGGGCTATGTGGTCGCCCTGGGTACACCTTAGATTCTTTGTATTTGTTCATGGATATTGGATTTTACCAGGTTGATGGAACTATTTTTAACTATTTCGGTGGTTGCATTGTTTCACCAGGCCCTCTACCTGACTCTCTTGACGATGACATGACGACTTCTACTCGAGGTAATTTCTCTGCTCTGGCTTCAATTCTCTGTTTCCTTTTACTTTTGCTGACAACTTTTCTCTTGGTGAGTAGATGGTGGTCTTGCGGTTCTGTGGCTGTGGTTTATGCTTTGTTGGGTCTTGTTATTTGCTAGCCCTCTTGCCATTGGTTGCACTCTATTGTGTCTTAGCTTTCATTGGCTCTGGTGCCATTGGCTATTCTCTGTTGGTCTTAGTTTTGTGGCTCGGCTATGGATCCCAACATCCTCTTCACATATCCACTGTGGGTATTCATCCTACCCTCTCTCTATTCTTTATCATGGGTTTATGGTTATGCTACCTCACTAATTCTCTGTTTGTATGTGTAGTTACCCGGCCGTTGTCATGGTGGTTGCAAGGGTTTGGTCTTTGGGGAAAATGTTGGGTTCTTCTTCCTTCTCGTCTGGCTCTATGCAAACCAGGTAGGATCCTTCCTTTTTATGCTATACGGTCATATACGTTTTGTTGGTAGTAGTTAGGCTATGCCTCTCTCTATTCTCTGTCTTAGTTGGTCTATTAATAGGTGGCCTCCTGTCCTCTGTTGTAACTTTTGTTTATGAATTTGCGAAAATTGTTATGTATCCCATCTCTAGCTATTGGTAATGCTTTGGTCTTTGCTCAGTTCAGTTTGTTCTAGGTCGTGTGGAACGCTCCTTGGCCTGTGTTGATTGTGTGAGGACTATTATGGATGGTTTTTGAAGGCTCTATGCCTTGGACTTGCATGCGGTTAGAGAATGCTATCTTTTTGTGGTATCGTGGACTTTGAAGAATGTTTATACACACAAACACACACACACATATATATTGTAAATTTTCACTGTTAAATCAATAGCTGCTTTTGTGAAATACCTGGATGGATTCTTTTGCTGTGTTTGGCTCCTTTAGTTTGCTGAGAAATTTGATTAACAACCATTCAATTCTATCATTAATTTCTATGCACAATACATAATTATTGTCATTTATGGAAATAATGGATACCTGTAAACTTCAATTTACTTTTTAAAAATATATTTCAGAGGTACACTCTCTAGTCTCTTTTCTTCTAGATGGCAGCAGCCCCACCTTTGTTGTTGGGTTGCCTATTTAAGTTGTTGGTAGCCTCATTTTGTTGAGGGACTACCTATAGTTACAATGTAGTCACATTCTACAATGTAGTCACATTCCAGTTTCTAGCAGTTTGTTTCCTAACTTACTTAAAACTAATTTCTAATATAGCTACTGCTCAAGTTAAAGGAAAACATTGGTTATGAAAGCCTTCTTTTAAACATAGAATAAAATTAAACTAAAAGTGAATTTAATTTTAATAGAATGTCCAGCTGTCGCCTCCCTAATTGGATTCTCCTGCACCAAACATGCATCTTGAGATGCAAATTATTTTAAATGTTTCTTCCCCTCCTAGTTCTTTGAATATACATTTATATATAGACATGCAATTAGTTTCTAAGAATTTCTAGTGTAGCACAAATATATACTTTCTTATAAAAGAATATTTTACACTTCTTTCTTTTATTCTTATTATACGAGTTTGTTGTTCACCAAATATTATGTCCTAAAGATAGTTTCTCTTGAGTTTTGACTTCAAAATAGAAACACTACTAGTTCACTAATTTTTATGCGTGTTCTGATTAAGTAGGAATACACATTCAATGTTACTTCCCCTACATATTTAAAAAAATATATAATGGGCTAGAGGTTAATGGGCTTTAAAGGAAAATAAAAAATATAATGGAGTAGAGGCCAGTGGGATTTAAAAGAAAATATAATGGACTAGAGGCTAGTGGCCTTATTGTAATGGTAAACCTATTTTAATTTGTCTATGTCCTAAGCCTTAAAACTTATATAGTTTTGAAAGAGTTTTCACTTCCAAATTATATAGTTATTTATGTCTGTTTATAAGAACAATTAAGTCTTTCTTTGAATTTTACATTATTCTTACCAAAACATACTAAAATAACTTTAAGATATTAAGTATTCCTACCTTGACCCCTAAAACATATTTTTACCAAATTATACTAAAATAACTTTAAGATATTAAGTATTCCTACCTTCCCCTAAAGACATCGACATTTAAATATGTACAACATTTAACTTTTGTAACAATCATAATTACTTTATATAATGGTTTTCTTGCCTATAAATATTAATACTTTATTTTCATTGCAAAATTTGTATATCATTTTTTTTTGTAGAACACACTCTTAGTCTTTATAAAATCATTCATTAATATTCTCATTTCCTTGCATAAGAGGTGTGTACGATATATATTCTATAAAATACACAATTAGGCTATATATAAACCTTCAATCATTTGAATGAAAATTTTCTTATTTACTCCTATATTTCCAAAATTAACCTACACTTATGAATCTATTTAGGAATATGCTAAAAGCTTCCACATTCTCCCTATCCTCTAACTTTGAGGGAAAATAACTATGAGGGAGTTAATTATGGCTTTACACCCATTGAACTCTTAGCAACCTCATGCTAAATTCTTACGACCCTTCTTTCTCTCTCACTAGTATTCTCCTTTTGAGGAAGTGTCTTTATCTTCCATACTCTTTTTTGACATATCCCACACTAGAATTTATCTATCTCCCATAATCTTTTTTCCACATATGCTGTACTATGCAATTTACCTCTAGCCATATATAAAAAAAAATATGTTGTGTTCTATTATTTGCGTTTATTTTCTTTCCACAAAAAGTCTTATAAAAGGAGATAAAAATAGATTTTTTTATTTTTATTTTTGCCTCTATAGGTTTAAGTAATTTCAACTATTTTTTTCATGATAATTAATGATTAATCTCTCCTATTAATCTTTAACTTTAAAAAAAAAATAACGTATTTAAATTAATTCTTAATTTTACTATTACAAATTACTATTTACATTGCGATATATATTACATGTTATTTTTTTTAACCAATA